>CAEFZY010028279.1:0-11747 GCA_903066815.1 Brachyrhaphis roseni
AGAGGAATATTGAACTTCTTGACTGTCATGCAAAAAGGTAAGTGTGGAGGACTTTTCTGCTTGCGTTACCTAGGATACTGGAACCTTCAGACCCGTTGTGGGAGGACTGGTATTCCGGGACGTCGAGGGAGCTGAGGGCATCCTCGTCAATGGATGAGGGGATGTCCTGAAGCACCTCCATGCTGCCCATGAAATCGTCGTCACCACACAGGGGGCCATCCAGCACCGAGTCCTCCAGGGGAGACGGGGGCTGGTAGTGGCTCTCTATGTCGACCATTGTGATGGAGGAGCGTGCTGGTGGCGCCGTCACACATGAGACTAAAGGCCAGAAATCTGAAGAGGGGAGAAAGGCAGATTATTCTGACAGATAACACTAAAACATACTGGCACACACCAATGATGATGTATTTAATGTTTCTTTTCGCCATCTAATGGGATTGTGGGATTTTCTCTTCGTCTTACAGGTCAATTTTATACCTGGAAAAAAAACAACAACAGCAGAAGGGTATTTTTTTTTCTTTTCACATCTTGAATTTTTCTAGATAAGATTAGATGAATTCCTGTGTGGTAATGTGATAGAAAGTCACCTGCACATTAAATCCAGTCATCAATGTACTCACTACCAATTATACAACAGTCAAATGTTAGTTGTATTACAGCAAATAGGAAACCAATGGGAACAACAGCAACTCAGTCACTTAACAGCCATGTAAAACCACACTGCATTGTCAATGGACGATGAGGTGAAGACGGTTCTGCAACGCCAGTAGCTACAAACCTCCAAACTGCACGTGGCAAATCAGACTAGCTCAAGAACATTGCAAAGAGAGCTACATAGAATAGGTTTTCATGGCCAAGCATCTGTAGCGAAGGCTTAAATCACCAAAAGCAATGAAAAGTCAATCTTGCTTTACATGACGCCATTGGACTTTACAGTAGTTGGAGACGTACTCTCTCTCTCAATTGCCTCTCTGTCTGGCAATCATATGGACGAGTCTACCAGACAGACCTTCCTCATCCAACATTAGTGTCTGGCCTCACAAATGCAATTCTGGAAAACAAATCATAAATTCCCATCAACACAAGTCTAAACCTTGTGGGGAGCCGTTCAAAAAGAGTTTAAGCTGTTACAGCTATAAAGAGTTGGCTAATATATAAAATCCTACCTGGGTTTTCTCCAGTGTATTATAAGCCTGGTGGGCCACCAGGCTTTACTTTCATCCCCACTAGGCCAAGCATTGCTTGTTTGTTTTAGATGGAGTTTTTAATACAAAGTGACAGTGAAGACGGGTTCAGTTAGGTTTATAGCTGATGCAATAAACTGGGCATGAGGGGGGTGCGCACCTGCCCATTGGCCTCGCACGCTATTATTTCCAGATTATGATGTCTGCTCATGCACCTCTGAACTTTTGTAACTTTTAACATTTCTTTTGTACAAAAACGCAGTGGGCCGCTGGTGGACTGCCTTAGTGTCCCTACCACCTGGCTTGGCAGATTTTATGGGGGAAATTCTGCCTATAGGGTAAGAATGGGATGTCACTCAATTTCATTTGGGTGTCAAGGTAAGTGACCAATATTCTTACCAGCATTAAAAGCACCGAGTAATGCATTTTTATCTATAAGTGCTCATAAACCAATACCGTATTGATTAATTCAGCCCTAGTGAGTGAGACACCAAATGGTGATGAACCTGAATCGGCAGAGCATAGAGAAATCTAATCTGCATTATTAGTATCATATAATGGTTTTATACTTGTCTAAGATGTTCAATCTATGTATAACATCTACACAGTGCAGTGTGTCAAACAACAGACAGAATGAGGAACTGATACACAATGCACTAAAACTTTATATAACAGAACATAATACCATTTCTTAAATTTTAATAAATATAACCAATGATGAATGACACATCATGCGCTGTGGTACTTCCCATTTTAGTATGACACTGTGACTGTATTTAGGAATACATGTCACTGGGCCAGTGACATGTATACTGCGACATCGGTTTGATGAGACTTGATAGGCTGGTATGTTTAGCTAACAAACTCTGCAGAACTGCTCAACGTGAAGATGGAGAGAGCTACAGAGAGCACTGGACGTCCATGAAGAAGTGGCAGCAGAAATACTCTGTAGATAAATAAATCTAGCCCCTAAACATTTGCTTGACAGTCTTCAGTAATCCATTTTCATCAGACACTGCAAAGAAAATCAAATGAGAGGAGAAGTGCGAAACCAAAAGATGTTAAAATTATTCTGTCATGTCACCACGTTTTGATGAACCTTATCTTGTCCTGTAATTATTCGCAGTTCAAATTTATTTCTTCTTTTATCCACAATGTCCACTTGAGCTGTTGTCCTCATTTTTTCGCTTTCCCTCCACCTCCGTCTTTCTTTTACTTTTAAGCACTTATGGGAACAGTGGCAAAGCATGAAACTGCTCTCACATATTCAGCATTTCTGAATGTGAAACTCGGGCGCTGTCGGTGGACGGCTGAAATTTCATAAAGAAGCAAGCGTACTGGTTGCCTGCATTTCTCCTGACTAATTCCTTCCTTCCCCACAATCCTAATGATTACTAAGCTTTATGAGCAAGTTGGGCTTCTAGCCCAAATGGGTCCAATAGACATAATAAATGTATTATTTAATGTATCACATTTATGAGTGCGTCAACGAGCAAGCGTCCGCGGTTGTAAAAAAAAAAAGTTTACCTCTTTGCACAAATTGTCCGGTGGACATTCGCTTTGAGTCCGCCTCAAGCAGGCGAGTCCTCCGAAAGAAGCATGTCCGAGTATGTTGGAGGCAACAAGAAACTGCTACTGCGCATGTTACGCAACAGCTTGTTGCTAGGTAACCAAAGAGCGAGTGATTGATGCCATAGAGATGAAACGCATCATCATCGTTTTATTGCGGGTACTGCTTCAAGAGATGAAAAATAAAAGTTTTGACTAAAATTTATAAATATAACTGTCCATTAATAATCAACTGATTGAGACAAGACAAAGCCATGGAGGTAAACATTTTTTCACATTACCACAGGAAACTTCGATTCATTCAATTTTATTGGAATTGTATGTGACAAATTGCAAAAGGGCAACTAGCTTTTATCGCCATGTTTCACAGTGGGGATGTTTCACCCCATGAAACATCGTCAGTGTCAGATAAAAGAACATTGACTAGAAATCCATGCCAGAAAAATAAAGAAATAGGAAGTAAACAAAGGAATAAGTAATGGGCTATCACATAATGATGTGAAATTGCAAAAAATTTAAGGGGTATGAAAACTTTGTTTCATAATTACCGTTTTCACCTGAAAATTTTTACAAAACACACGTTCATAACTGAACTCATGACACCTCCCACCCCGGATAACGGACCAAGCTAGCCTCATGTTTCCACCAACATACAAAGGAATGTAAACACACACAGAGCAGATTAGCTGGAGTCTGGAGACATTTAGTCGATGTGGTTTGAAGACAAACACACACATATGGACAGGAATGTCATCCAATGTCATTTAGTAGCAGGATAGTGAGCGATTGGTTATGGTTGCATAAAGGTTTTGCCTAACAGATTCACATGTTTGTGTCAACTAAACCAAGACTGCTAAGGGATGCAGTGCTCACTGATTAGCTTAGAATTAGGGTTTGGAAAGGGTATGAGTAGGCAAGACTCCAACAAATACATCGAGTGAGTTCAAACCCAGAGGTGACAGGCTTGATTTGGCACACTTAAAGAATAATTGACCAATTATCAACGCTGGAATCATGTATAGAAAAAAATTCTCACAAAGGCCTGTGGATGGTTTGCTGTACAACAGGTTAAACTTTGAATTTGCAGTCTCAACCGATTATCATATCGCTGTCTGTGCAAGCAAACGCTAAATCTGATGGGTTTCTACTTATAGCCCACACAATATTCATCTGCAAACAAGACAGGACAGCTTTTAAACTCTACTGCAGGTAAAAGTAGGTATAGTGTGACATTGGCATGAAGACAGCTGCTTGGTTCCCCAGCACAAAGAGACACAAACTAGCTCGAAAAGTGAATGTGGACCTTTAGGAAAGTAAACGTCTTCAACGAGGATTCACTGAGGAGTTTGCACCCTCAGTTTAAAGAGTAATTGTAGATTACTTTAAATCTCTACAGATGGCCATATGTCTAGAGAGGTTGATGATTATAGATTATTTCATCATCTCCAAGAACTGATGAATTTAAGGTACTTTGGTAACTCCGTAATTCTGAACTTCTGTCACGTTTGCTTGTGTCTTTTCTTCAAAAAATGAGCACTATTCAACTTAAATAAATGCTACTCACTTCAGGTAGATTTCTAAAATGTTCTTGAGATTGAGAAATAAAAATAATGCTGACACTGTTGCATATGGTTTTGATGTGAAGTTTGTAAAACCCTAAAAGGTGATGCACCCTTCCGATTCTTTACTTTCTTGATTCATCGACTTGAATTGAATCAAAGTATTTACTCAAAGCTAAACATCCACGTACGTAATGCACACCGGCATTTCACCCTGGGCAAAGACAACCTATTTTGGCAAATGAGAGGTGATAAAAGGCGAGTCGGGAAGTACAACCATCTTACCTTAATTAATCAAAGAGTTTCACGTTTTCTATCCAGCGTTAAATCCCTGACTTCATGACATCTACCTGCTTAGAAGAGCTTGTACAATCATTCATTATCGGTCCATATGTCTGACTGCATGAAGGGGCCACAAGTTAATGTTTAATCCATCTATCTTGTGGCCTGAGTCCCAGCAAGCCTGTGAGAGGAAGGACCCCGAGGGACAAAACAGAAGGAACATGGGCCGATAGGGCTGTCCCACTAGCGTGTCCATGTGTCTGAAGAGTCCACACTATGAGTTCAGTCTGGACAGTAAACACTCAACCCAAGCCTTATCACTTCACTTTGATATACTGGCAAGCAGGCCCTTTTATCGTGATGGAGACCGAGCAAAGTACAGCCAGGGTAATTGACACTTGGCTTTATTATGTGTGGGTTGGTTCTTTTGTTTGTTTTTTTTGTTGTTTTTTTGTGGCAAATGAGCCACAATACAAAAAGAGATAATAGAATCCTTTCAATAGGAAATGTATGATTTAAACGCATGGCGAAGAGCTGATATTACACTTGAAGACCCCATGCTTGTTAGTGCTGATATGAACTACATGTATATTATTTTGAAGGGCTCAAAATGGAAGCTATTTGAGCCTGAGGAATCAGTGTAGCAATGGATATACTTTAACGCCTCCCTGGCCAAGTCGGTGCCTTATTCCTGTCTTGAAGTGTTTAGTGACAGAACCGCCACTCACAACATGAACTACATTTCTTGTGTTAAGCAGCTCCTTCACCAGAGTGGTCAGAAGTTTCTCACCTGGTTTGATGAGGAAAAAAACAGTAGTGCTGCCAAGTGGGTTTCATTTTGAAATCAAGTTCTCAGAGTCTGGAGGAAAAGTGTCCTCGGTGAAAAGCCATCACTGAATTACTTTATGGAAATACTCTTTTTATTTTCCTGCAAAATTTGTAACTTGTTCACACCGATAAAAGAACCAATACCTGCTTTAGTGAAAAGACACTATCCCGGTTCTTGATTGGCCAGCTCACTGTCCTAATCAAAAACCCCTTAGAGAAGCAATGCAGTGTTGACTCCAGGAAGATTAGAGCCACAAGACCCGACAATGCAGACAGCTGAAGGCCGTCATAAAACCACGCTGGGCTTCCTTAACATCTCAACACTGCAACAGACCACACTGATGCAGCAATTTACATAAAGGGACCAAATATTACATCCAGCACATACTTTTATGTTGTGTCTTACACAATTTCCTTTTATTGTTAAATTAATTTAGCCTTTTTATTACTTGTCACAAAGAACATTATAAAATATTCAAGAAATGCATCCCTTTGTGAGTGACGAATGGAAATAAAATGAATAATTCTTTTATCAAATTACGGAATTGATTTATCTTGTAATAACATCCCAGTTTATTGACCACCATTTAAAACCTGGACGGTTGAAATGATGTGAGAAAAGTTTTCAAAAACTTATACAAACACTTCAAAGATGGATCAAAAATGAATCGTGACAATTATGTCACGTCAAGCCTCGACTGCCACATAAATCAACAAGCTGGTTTTAACTAGTGTCCAACACGTGTTTTCGAAGTGCTAGCTGAGATTAGCGGTCTTATTGCCTGTCAATATGACCTGCATCCACCGCCGCCCACAGCGGAGAAATAAACAGAGAGTTACATAAACGCCCCCCACCAACCTCACCCCCGGTGGACCCTGACCTCTGCGCTGACAACGTGTTCAGTGCCCGAAGTGTTCTCACAAGCGGGGTGAGCGGACAAGCTGACCGGGCTGTCAGAGGACGCGGTGTGACCGTGTCAGGTTACCTGAGGGGTCTGCGGTGACCTGCCTGTCCCTCCCCTCCCTTGCCACCCACTCCACCCCACCCCAACGCCGCCTGTTTATAGCACATCATTACGTGGTGGAAAGTTGGCCTGCGTGAGCCAATGTTGGGGACTCGCAACAAAAGATGAATAAAAATCTCTAATTACCGTTATCAAGAGTAGGAAATTGTTTAGGAGCAGCAGCCCGCTCAGACCGTAGGGGTTTGTTTATTGGGGAAGCGGGCAAGGTGTTTCAGTAAAGTGCAAATAAAGTGGGAAATGTTGCAGAAAGACAGAGCTGGTCAACAATCTCAGCTCAGACTTAGTGACAGACATTTGTTTACAGAGACTTCACAAATTCATTTTATTTGTTGTTTCTGTTGTTTTATTTATTTATTTTGGATGTTTAAAATCTCTTTCAGTTTTACGTTTTAATGTTCATTAGAATTGAAAGTTCAATGAGCTTCGAGAATGTTTCTTGCTTAATTATATCATTAACACTACATTACTTGAAAATGGTCTCAAATCAGCAATATTATCGCCTGTCGCAATAACCTCTGGGACAATTTATCGTCCAGCAAAATGTGTTTCAGTGGCAAGACTAATCATTACGAATGGGGACAAAATTAATTTTTAGGTTTTACAAAAAGAGTAGAGATTTAATAAACCTCAAATTGTGTTTGAAATACTTTTTAATGATCTTTTGATGACTGAAATGTTCCCAGTCTCTAAAAAATGTTTAATTTACCACTATTTAACAAACTCAAATCAAATCCCTTCTCTTTTGACTAAGT
Source organism: Brachyrhaphis roseni (assembly GCA_903066815.1). NCBI lineage: Eukaryota > Metazoa > Chordata > Actinopteri > Cyprinodontiformes > Poeciliidae > Brachyrhaphis > Brachyrhaphis roseni. The sequence continues at coordinate 7,200 of CAEFZY010028279.1, forward strand.
GGAGATATTACAAACAACAGAAAACTTGTTTGGGGCGTGAATGATGGAGAATGATGGAGGATTACCAGTACTTTTGTCTTAAGGTCATGACAGAAATTTTATACCAGCCGATGCCTATCCTTGCTATGTGTAATTACTTGCAGTAAGACTACAGAACAATCCTGCCTCATTAACAGTTTCCTCTAGCTTCATATCAAAATAAGTACCTACTTAAAAACTGAGAAATTGTGAAAGTAAGGAAAAAAAATCTTTTCTTCCAAGAAAACAGTTTGGGTTGAAGAGATGGAAAGCTACTGATGCACTCGTGTAATTTAGCCATAATGTCACACAGTCTACCCACCTAGAAAAACTGGGTTACAAATTGAGGTTAGAAAACATTACTTTTCTCTCTCCCTCTCTATTTTTTTTTTTGAAAACCTGACTTCATCATTTTTCTTAGCAGCATAAAAACTTCCACACTCGTTCTGGTCTGATGCTGACTCCTGCTGAACACCTTCAAGCTTGCTAAGCAGGAACGAACCAGGGGGGTTATAATTATTTTAAAAACATATTAATATTAATTTTGTTATTAACAGGGCCCTTGATTTTTTTTTATTTCTAGACACAACAACAAAAAAAAACTATTTTGTGGGGGGCCCCGTGTCGGCCAGGGGCCCTTGGAATTGTCCTAACTTTTTGGTGCCCCTGGCACCTAGCATAGCAATCACATGTTTGATTGAGGGAATAGGGACAAAATGGAAACAAATGTGTGCAAAATCAACAAATACAACATTTCCTAGTAAACCTTATGAACAGGTGTACTAGGAAACCTGTTAGACATTTTTTGTCTAAAACACCCTACATTTTAGAAAGAAAAAAAAGTCTAACTACTTTTTTTGCAGTAGTTAGACAAAAAAGTCAGAGTAAATTTAAGCCAAAAAAAATCTGAAATTTTTAGATTAATTGCAGAAATTTTCTCAGTTTCAAAGGTCGAGCATTTTCAACTTTTGGTGGAAATATACTCCGTTTTTTTCCTACCTACATTTCCCCAAATACGCCGTCATAAGTTTAAGCTAGTTAAAAGTGTCCCTAAAAATTTGTTTTCCCATGAGACACATGTTCTAATTCTTAAAACTAACATGGCTGTCGCTGCTATTTATTACAACAATAAAAACTCCATATTTGACTCCAGTTTTCTCCCCTGCTCTTTGCAGATGTTTGACCAGATGTTCAGTTAAAAAAAAAAAAACCTCCCAATTGCTGGCTGCCTTTTGCAACGTCTTTTTTATTTTTTACTTTTTTTAAACTCATTTCCAAATCAGTCCGAAGGATCAAGCAGACCACCATTACAAAAAGTCCCAAAGTTCATCCAAGCTATAAACGTCCGAGTGAAGAAATCGCTGCAAGCTTCATTTCTTGACAGATGTGGGGTTAAAGTAACAAGACTGGAAGGAAGAATTGCATGGATTTCACAAAACTGACATTTCAACTCCTATTACCTTTAAACCAACACATTTCAGCTGTAAAAATATTTAAGTTGAAAAGATAAAACAACAATAAAAAAAGGACAATGACACAACAATAAATCAATGACTTCAGGAGTGTTTTGAGTGACAAAACAGGTTAAAAAAAAGAAAGAAAAGGGGCTCCTAAATTTCACAAACCAGTAAGGAATTTCCTGCACCGCTGAACAACAACAGAGTACGAAGTGGCCTGATTGGTCCGATCTCTAAAACAAAGACAAGAACAACATGAAGCAGAGAGAGAGATTTGTCTTCTCAAAGACAGCTGTGTGTATCTTGTTTCATTTTCCAGCGTGACGCTGGAGCACCGAGTTCCCCCTCTCGGGCTGCCAAACCGGCCCACGTGTTTGCGGAGAGGCATGCAGCACACGGACTCGGTGACAGAAAAGCACTAATTTGCCACCCAGCTAAGTTCACAGAGTACAACAAAAGACCCAAATGTTTCTGCACATTCTGGTCCCTAAAAAAGGGTCTCGAAAAAGAAGCTGCCGTTAGCGTGTTCTTTCATAAAGAGGCTGCAGGCCAAAGGGACAAATCTGCTGACTCAACTAGAAAGCATAACTCACATTTCATATCAGAAACGTCATTTCACTCAATCGCTGATCTGCATTTTATAACATCATTGTCAAAGTTAAATTATTAATGCGTTACAAACTTATGCACTAGAATGGGTTAAAATGTTAACATTTTTTGAGGTGGAGGAAAAACGATAGGTTAGGTTTTTATGAATAAAAATCTGAACCGGCAACATCAGAAACAAACAAACCAAAACGAAAACTCTCTATTATTTTCTATAAAACAATCAACATTAGCCATTTATTGTCACGGCCGATGCTGCTGAATGCGGTACTCTGTCTTTGTTTTTGAATCAATTCTGTTCAGGAGAATCATTATATCTGATCAAAAAAGTCCAGCAATCTGTCCTACATTGAATGTCAATGGTGAAACGTGACGTGAGTTAATTGAGGAAGAACTTCCTCTTAGTAGCATCTGCAGCTCCTTCACAGTTACCATCAACATTTCGGTTGATGGTAAATGATGGTTAATGAGATTAAAGTTCTCATTGTGTGGCCTACTGTTACGAGGTTCTGATAGAGTTGACATGTATTATTTAAAAAATGTACCACAGATCAAGCTAGGACAGTTTCCACAGATTAACTAGTGCAGAGGGCTATGTACTATATGCAACAAATGTGGGTGCTACAATGGCGGGGGCGCCAAAACGATGGTGGAAAAACTATTTCTAGTCAGTATTTTCCGTATTTAACAGCTTTTTTTGGGGGGTGGGAATATAATGCAACTACATACATCTCAAAAAGTACATAATTGCTCCCCTGAACTGATTCCCACTCAACTATTACACCAGTTAAAGCAAAACTCGTTTGAAAATTTAGCTTACATACTGCATCCCTTCCTGATTATTAACCCAGACAATCTCTGGTTAAGAGCTGCTTACTGTAAGTCTGGCTGCAGGGCCACAATCCTATTCAAGTCAGAGGGACTTTACCATGAGGAAGGCTCAGAGGGGGGTTGGGCCGGGGGGGGTGTCAGACGAAGGTCAAAGCTGGCCAATGTCGGGCACGAGTTGGAAAACAAAAGGATCAGAGAGGTGAGCACAAACAGCCCCAGGGTGTTTTGGTAAGAGAGAAAATGTTCTCTGCTTCTGTGTGTTAGCACAGGTTCACCAGTGAGTGTACACACCTCTGGTGAAAAGACAGAATTAGTTTTAAGTAAAAGCGGTACCTCTTTGAACTACTATGGTGCTAAAATATGTAAAACAAATAGACTTGACTATGGTGTTTCTGACATTTGCTCATTTGCATCTTTCATAAAAAAGAAAAAGAAAAGAAAAGAAAGCATCCAGGTCTTGCTAACATCTCCAAAAGTCGTTGGAGGGGTCGGATCAAACCCGAATTAAACTATGAGTCACAATCCCGAAAGTAAAAGTTTGTTACTAGGACAACAATAAATAGAGCCGCAGGATCATCACACGCACAATGAAGCAAGGTGGTGGCAGCATCATGATCTGAGGCTACTGTTACTTTGAAACTTATCTTTTATGTTACACTTTATTAAACAACAGTTAACATATGCAATGTCTAGTAGCTGACATTTTTGGCACTATGTTCCTGTCTCACACATTCCAATTTGCAATCCTCCTCATTAAAAACTCAATTATGAAATGATTCATCTTTTTTTTAATGTTGCATCGTAAAGATCTTAATTTTTTCACACACGTGTGTCTACTTTAGAGCTTTTGTAGAAGGAGAAGAAGATGATGTTTATGAAGCTCGTTCTGTTGGTGCTGTCCATGGAAGTGCGGTCAAACTCATCCTAATCTAATCTATTTCAGGCATGTGGGCGTGGCTTAAACAAGTCCTCAGACCTTGTCTTTACACTTACTCTTCACATGAACAAAAGCTTACAGCGTTAAAACCTCAGTCAACAAAAACTAACAATAATTTCTGCTGCTGTCACTCATTCTGCTCACGTTTCTGTAACTGAGACAGATGATGAACCCTCGAATGTGTTCGCCCGGGGTAGAGAACCCGAAGGTCCAGTTTGAGGAGCCCGGCTGGGGCAGCTGTGCTTTACACCATGTTCTCATCTACGCCTCTCCCGGGGCCGCGTACAGGGGCGGAGCTGAATACCTGTTGCAGGATCCTGAAGGCAAAGCTGCTGAGAGACATTCGGCAGAAGCTGTTAATGAAAAAAAAAACGAGACGACGGTCACCGTAGGGTGAAAATAACGAGGCAGTAACGTCTGAGCAGTGTTTTGAGACTACGTGCTCACATTTTTCTTTTCTTCTGTTTATTTGGGAGGTCAATAAATTCATTATTTTCAACGGAGGTGTAAAGTTAAAAAAAAAAATAAATAAAAGAGACCTTTTTCTTTTTACACATCAATGTGACGTGTATCCTGCAGAATTCAACAAGACACAAATTTGAGGGAAAATAGCTAAAAACGCCACAATGGGTGCAGCAGAGTACTGTGAAAATATGTATGGTCACCCCTCAGGTCATATATTTTCTTTATATTTACCAT
>CAEFZY010028280.1:0-10282 GCA_903066815.1 Brachyrhaphis roseni
TAGTTCCTGTTTTTCCACCAACAAAATGCGCATCTCCCTCCATTGTTTACATTTCTGTCGCATAAAGACGTCGGTCACTGGACAAGACGCGTAGAGGAAATACAATTAAATAACTAAAGAAGGTAGTAACGCAGAGTAACGCAAAATGAGTTTTGATAAGTAACTTTAATCTGATTACTGGATTTGAAATAGCAACGCGTTAGATTACTCGTTACTGAAAAAAGCGGTCCGACGTCAGTAACGCGTCACTTTGTAACGCGTTACTGACAACACTGGATAACACATATCTTAAAGTATGCGCTTAAAAAGTTAGGAAGAGTGGATCACAACATGTCCAAAGACAAAGTGTCAGAAACACTTTACAACAGATTAAATTACAATGCATCGCTCTTTAGATGATCATTAACTGTATTTCTAGTGTTTATGCTAGTTTAATTCTGCTGTCTGTTTTTTATATAGCTGCAGCAGGATTGATGGAAGCTGTTAGAACTGGTTCTTTGATAGTATTTCTGTTATGTGTAAATGCGACAGTGATAAAGCTCATACTTTCAGTTATTATGAGTTCATGTTCAATAGGTCTAAGTTAAGCAACTTAGCAGATACACAAAAGGTTCCTCCTTAATCAGTCGCCCAAAACAAAAATGTAATTATTTTGTGAGGACTAAAACTAACTCTGGACACGATCGAGTTTTTAAGTAAGGATGGACACTTATTGTAGAGCTTTGGAGAAAAATGTTCTTATTGTGTAAAGAATTTTTTATTTATTGTAAAAACAATACAGTTAATATCGGGAAAGCCCCCAAAACATAAGGGCAATATTTATGAGACTGCTATGAACTTCAACATACATTTTCTTTTTATCACTACTTTTATCATCATCATAATAAATACTAAATAATGTGATTAAAAAAAAATAACTCCAGACCAAAATCTGTAAAAAAAAGAAAAAGAAAAAAGAAAACAACAACCAAAAAAAGGACTTAAAAATGTATCTTTGAAATCTAACTGAGCTTAATGAATAACACTGTCTGTCACTCTATATGTGCTCAGAGCTGAATACAAATGCACTGCACAATTTTCAGATCGTTTTCCTTTAAACGTTTTAACACCATGTATCAATTTTTTTTCCCATATCACAGTTATGCACTATTTTCCTTTGCTTTGTCATATAAAATGTTTTTCAGTTGTAACATGACAAAACCAAAGTAAGGGGTGTGAATACTTTCGCTAGGACCTGTCCAGTTGTAAATCTGTTTGACAGGGAAAGAGTGAACAATTTTTCATAGGGAAAATAAGACAATCAACAAACACATTTCAGTCTCTAATATTTTCTACACTTCTTTATTAGCACAGGTGGTTTGGGCTATAGAGTGCATTAAAGAGTGTTGGTAAAACACAGGTGGCTGGGTAAGAAACACTTAGAGCAGAGGAAGCCTGGGGAAAGGCGTTTTCATTCTAATTTTAATAAAAGACAGAATATCACAAACATTACAAGCACCGTTTAATTGTAACATAACAGCATAACTTCACAACAGACCATTACGAACAATTACTGATCAAGTACAAAACTTAGTTGTGAAGTTACTATGGATGTTTTGTTTAAATCACTAACTAAAATGAAGTAACATCTAAACTATTAACTATTGTTGCAAAAGTTTCAGCCATAAAATTTCCCATGAATTCTCCAAGACAACCGTTTACATGGGACTTAATGGGAAAGGTCGTCTCACCACAATCCCCACGTTGCCAGTCCTCCTCCCTACTGGTGGCACTGGTGCCAAAGCAGAGAAAGCATGTATGCAATGGGAAATATGCATGAGAATTGGGAAAATAAGCAGCCTTTCTGTAAGCTTTACCCTGGAAAATTAACACACCATATGCTGTGAGACGATAATATCCTAAAAAAATATGCAATTTTCTGTACATCACTATCACTATTGTTTCAGAAACAATAGTGATAATAAGAACACTGTGCAGGCAGTGAGACTTTTTCCCTAAGAATTTTTTTTTAACCAAAAAGAAATCTGTAGCCCAGACTTCCTCTTCTCCTGCACTCTAGAAAACTAGACATAAATAAAATAGATAAGACAGACAGACAACTTCACTATAAATTTTTCAGTTATGAAAAATTTCTTTTGATGAAAAGAGTTTGGATTTATAAATTCCAAGTAATGATGTTAAAATAAAACAAAACCTGACAGCCTTTTCAGAAACGTTATTTTTATTATTTTCTCCACCATTTGTCTCACAAGAGCATCAATAAGTATCATTAAATTCGAAAATTTGATTAAATGCAGTTACTGTGTGCAGTTTAGTGACACTAATCACACTTTTTTATGTAACTGGCATCTCAAGGAACCCAATTATAGGAATTTTTTGTGTTTGTGGTACATTGCATCACATATATGCATGCAGTTTACTGTCTGAGTTATGAATGCAAATTATGTTCAAATCTGCTTTTTCATTAAGCCTAATTTTATGCAATAACATTGAAACGCTATCTTTTTCAGAACCTGTCATGAAGTGCTCCAAATTACTCATACAATTACATTTCCTGTTTTCCTTATTGTCATGTGAAAAAACTGGCGACCTCCTCAGGGTGTGACTCGCTTCTTCAACAATGACAGCAAACACACACGCACACACACCATTGCAAGAATAGATAGGTACAGAAAATGAATGGATGAATCTTCCCTATCAGATTTATTTGCCTTTATGTCAAAAGAAAAATTGTACGAAAGGTATAAACAACAGTTAATGCTGAATTTCAAAATCAGCCAAATTGCAAGTCCTTTTATTTTGAAGAACCACGATCATCTTTGAAATACAGTAGTTTCATGAACACCTGTTAGTCCTAATTTAAATATTTCCCATTCCTTCACTGTAAAGTGCACAAAACAAAAATATTTCTACACATTCCAATTTGGCAAATTATATAAAAAATGTTCTAAATCTGCATTTATATTTTCTTATCAAGTCTAAATAGCAAAAATATCCCAAGGCACTTCACCAATTACAGACTGAGGCACAATGTAACGAGTGATCAAGAGAGAAAGTTGAATTTCCCCTAATTGCCTAAGTTAAAGGTTGTTCATGAGACATGAGTTCCTGACAAGTCTAAGTCAAGCTAACATCTCTGCTGTCCATAAATAGAACTGCGGACCTTTCCGTTACATCAAGTATCACGTCAATGAGGTGAATTTGTTCAGTTGTTGTTGTGAACCGATAGACTCACCTCGTGTGGACAGCTTTCACATGGCTGGAAGTGGCAAAGCCCTCTGGAGAGTTGCTCTGGTCCAGACTGACAGCAATCATCAACGCCGTCAACGATCGCCTTGTTCACACTGTCCATAGGAAAGGCACACAGAGCCGAGTCGTTCTCCGTGACCCCATTGTCATCAGTCACAGCAAACACCCCATAGAGGATGTCGTCCTCCTCCTCAGCCCCCAGTTCCTCCGCCAGCTCCCTGCCGGCCTTGCCGAAGTAGGCTCCCTGGACCACGTTGTACACGATGTCCTTGTAGGGCTCGCGAACGTTCCTCCTCCTGCGCTTAGGCTCAAAGCGACATTCCAGAATCAGTTCACGATACCTCTTCACCTCCCACTCGCTCCGTGGCAGACGTCCCAGACGAGTCTGAAATGGAGATGACTCCTGATCTGGGCTCTCTCTTTGGACCGAGAGGAAGTAGACAAACTCCTGAGTGAAGAAGCTGTAGACATAGTCAATGTGGTAAGTCCTCCGGAGGGTGGGCAGGACAGTAAGGCCTCGCACATCGCTATAGAAACCATCCTCTGTGGCCAGTGGTCTGCGGACTGATATCGACTTCCTTCCATAACGTTGGGTAACGCTATCATTGACAGAGGCAGCAACAAAAAAGTAGACTGCCTGACCCTCCTCTACCATTGACATTTTGGTACCCAGAGGGCTCGCCACGCAGTCTGGACAATAAGCAGCAGAGTTTGCACTCTTCCTGAACAAACACTTAGAGCGAGTAGGTACTTCTCCGTTTGAGTTCAGCTGGTGAAAATAGCAAACACCATACTGAGAGCTTCCACAGGAATATAAATACATAAAAGGAGTGTCCAGCACCAACACTTGATTGTCCGTGTCCTCCAGAAAGTTGTAATCCTTATTGATATCGCATAAGTTGCATATGTGACACTCTGGGCTTCCAACCGGCCCAGTGCAGAGCTCCCAGGCCTTTTCCAGACTCCTGTTGACGGCTTCGATGACATTCTGTGAGGCCACGTAGACTTCCTGGTAAATTGAGTTGTTCACTATGTTCTGAATGGGTCCCTGTGCCTGAAAGAAGGGCATGGTGTAAACGACGGAGAAGTTGACCAGGCTGGGGGTCTGTGAGGGACAGTTGGCCAAGGCAAAGGCCAGCAGAGTCTGGAGCTGGATGCATGTCCCCCACACTGTGGTCCAGTGGACCATCGCCACTCCCTGGTTCGGAGGGGGAACAATACACAGATGATGTAGGACTACCTCCACGCCTGGTGATATAACAAAAACATCCTTAGCACCAGCTAATGACACCTAAAAGGAGAAGGAGGAAAAAATGTAGTTCAGTTTTTAAAGGCATCAGTTTAATTTAGGAACTACATTTTTAAGATTGATCAGAAATTTGAAGTGGGCGTGGCTACTATACCAACAAAAGCAGCAGTGAACGGTCCCTATGAGGACTTCCCTAGAGTTCTGAACTGGAGTTGTTGTAAAGTATGAAATGTCCTGACCAGTTCTTGCTGCCTCGAGTAAACAATCAAATTTCTTTGTAATTGCACATGATGCACTGCCCTGTACTCGAGGTGGCAAGAACAAGAACAATTGTTGTGTTTTTTTTTGTATTTGTTTTTTTTTTTTCATTTGGAAAGAATTGTTTTTTTCCTCTGTTCATCTGCACTTTATTCCAAGTTGACATTGCTGGCCATCCTGCAAGACAAACAGAAGCTAAATCGCTGTTCTAGTCTGTGAAGATAAACGTTGTAGTCCTGGAACGTATGATCATATTATTCATATTCATTTCTTCATTCTATTACAAATGGGGCCATAAGTATCATCCCTCTGTTGGAGACTGATGATAAAAGCATCTGTAGTCATAAAGAGAAGAATTTCCTGTGACTCACCACAAACACTTAGTGTTTATGTAATCCAACACGCCAAACACGACTAAATCTGTTTCTATTGTGACATCCTGAAATCCCTAATCTATGAGTGCTTTGCTAAAGTATCCATAACCTTCAGGAAATTCCAGATTTTGTCAGATTACGACAAACTTTAAAGCATGTTCCTGGAATTTTATATGACAGTCCAGCATGAAGGTGTGCATAAATGATAAGTGGAAGAAAAATGATGAATAGTTTTCAAGCAGATTATTTCTCTTATCACAGGGAAAATGTCTTGTTATAAGTGAAATAATCTGCCAGTGGAACTAGAAGCTTTTTAAAATCAATATTAAGGAATTATTGACTTAAAACAAGCTCCCCTAACTAGTAAGTTAGTTTTGTCTTATTTCAAGTGTACTTAGATATTTGCACTAGAAACTAGGGAGGAAAAATACTTGGTAATATTTTGTGTTTTTGCAGTGTGTTCAGTTTGACTGATCTTGTTTTGAAAAGAAGAATTTCAATCTAGATGTGAAAAACTCTTAAAAACATAATAAAAAAAAAAAAACATCCAACTATAACTGCAGTAAAAGATGCTTCTGCAAAATATTGACCACACTCAACAGGTCTTTGCTTTGTAATTCTGCACTGCTTTGTGTTTGTGTCCATTTTTGTCAGTCCAAATATGGAAATTCTCCAAATTAGTCGCTTTATGCAAGAGAGCAGAGAACAGGTTAATCACCGCTGCTGAACTCGAATCCACCGAATCCAAATGTTTCCGTTGGCTCTCTCTGACCCATCTCTGCACAACAACCAACCACGACCCTTCCCTTCATTCTGCACAGACGTTCTCATGTGGATCATTAACTCGACACATTACAGTAGAGTTGCGTTCAAGAACCCCGGCCTCTCTAGTTTGCATTCCTGTCACAACCTCTACGTGCCTCGCGGAGGGGAAAGATGTGTGTGAACTCACAACAAGGAGACACAATGTACCTCCTGAAAACTCCCAGGCGGTGAAGAAAGTATTTTTCCGCTCGTGTCACCGAAGGTAACCAGCTCAGAGCGTTTTGTTTAGAAGTAAACAAACTTTATTCAGACCAGAAAAGGAGATTTTACTCCAGAAAATAAAACACTCGTTCTCCACTAAGCAGCCGGACGGAACATTTTGCAGAACAAAAACGTCCCTGCATCAATAATTCATAGGATGCCGCTTATGTCGTGTTACATTTTAACGATTTCATCTCCATGTGGACCTGAGGTTAAAGTGTGAGGACATGGGTGTACATAGTAATGGCACTGATTGACTTTCTTTCTGACTCACGGTGAATAAAGCAAGGAAAATGATTGCAAACCAGTTTCAGGTCATTGTGCTATTTACAGCGCAGCTCCGCAGACTGTTTTTTTTGGGGCTTTTTTAGACCGTTATATTCCCTCGCTCAAATACTCGGTCTCAAGGACGTGACCCGTGTATCGAGATCGAACCGTCCACCGCGATATTCCGCAGCTTCTCCCGATAAATGGCACTTAGGCGCGCGAGGAAACAGAAAAGGGAGGACGACGGCGTCACGAATCGAAGCAGAGAATTCCACTGGGATTAACAGAGATGAGTTGTGATGGAAACCGTGTCACATTCACATCGTACCCAGAGGACTCACTGATTCACAGGCAGAAATTAAGTGCCTGATTATTACAGAACCTGCCTCACCGTTTTAATCCATTCCTCAAAAGGCCTGTCGCAATAAATCAATTAATCATGTGATAAATAAAAACAAACTCAATCATTTCCATTTGCATGATTTATTGTTTTTTCTCTTTTCTCTCTTTCTACCAAAAACTGGATGACAAAAATCTTCAGTCTGGTGCTTTGGTCTCAACTAGACCTTTTTTTAAGGACAGTTTTGTTTTTGGAGACCTCATAATTCATCTTATTTGTCATTTCTGTTGTCTTGATTATTTACTTTGGATATTTAAAATGTATTCAAGTTTCAGTGTTAAATGTTCATTAGATTTAAAAGTTTATTGATCTTTATATTTCTTGAAAATGGTCTCAAAACACCAATATTATAATTTATCGCAATAACTTCTGGGAGAATTTATCATCCAGCAAAATTAGTCATAGTGACAGGCGTATTCCAATAATCAATTCAAGATTAACACCAAAATTCAGATCAAGACACAAAGTTCTTCAGTTGAAAATATCTCAAATTAGGCGTCATTAGTGTTACTCTGCCTTGTTTGTATCACATGTTAAGTCAGACATTAAAATAAATTTTATAAAAAGACACATTTCTCACTATTAAGAATACAAAAGTTATTTTTAAAAGCTGATTTCCAAGAAATAAAAGTAATTTTTTGTTTAACTATCATCAAACTGAAAGGTTTACTCCTATTTGCTACAATTGTCTGTCCATTGTATGACTTGGGTCAGATGTTTCAGGTTTCCTTGCATAAGGTCATCACATGGTTTGCTGGAATGTTGACCCATTCCTCCTAAAAGAACCGGTGTAACTGAGTCAGGTCTGTGAACCGCGTCAAACACACAAATCACCTCTGGCGCTGAAATTATAGTTTTATCACGATTTGTCTTCATTAAGCCACTTTAGAACTAATTGGATCGCGTTCTGAGAGTTATGGTCCATTTGGAAGATCCACTTGTCCCAAAGCTTTGCCTTCATGATTAATGTCTTGAGATGTTGCCTCGACTTAGTAGAGAACTTATAGATGTACACTTCACATCTATTTTGCGAAGTGCACTAATCTCTCTTAAAGCAAAACAGGCCCGCAACATGATGCTGCCACCACCGTGCTTTACTGTAGGGATGGTGTTCTCAGGATAGCAAGCTACCCACTCCAAATCAGGAGTCTACAACCTCACGAAGGCGCCACTTTTACCCCTCACTAAAGCTGAAGAAAACTGGCTTAGAGCCACAAATGTTACATGACCTTTTGAAAAATGACAGCATAATTTTTGTTGCACTGTAGAAAATGTGATGTCATTTTTAAAGAACAGACATTTTATTTCTATTTCTAGGTTTTAAAATAAAGAAAGAGTTGAAAGTTTAGCAAAAAAAAGGTACATTTCTCCTATGGGATGTTAAAATTTGATGACATTTATGTAAAAAAATTAATTTGAAAAACATCACTGGTACTTTTATTGTCACTGTGTGGTGGAAATTCAGTGTAATTGTTCCTTTAAAATACAGAGAAACAGCTGAAGACCTGCATTTTTGAATTTACATTTAAAAACATTAATTGTTCCTTTCTCATTATTAACCACAGTTATTAAGAGCCATTATGGAAAGTCCAAACAGCCACTTGCGGTTCTGTAAATCCCAGCTCCAAATGGGACATTATGTTGGCCAAACAGCTGCAGTGTTGTTCACTGCAATCTCTTGCACTAATAGCTTCGTCGCTATTAGAATAACGGATTCTTCCTCTATGAATAACATTCAGGCATTTGGAAATTGTGCCCAAGGTTGAACTAGATCAATATGTCTCTTCTTTATATTGTCATGATGAAGCAGTGTGTTTGAGATATTGCATTACACAACATCCAGAGGTCGTCCTCCGTTTTCCTCAAATGTTGTTAACGAACCTATCAGAAGCTTACAAAGCTGAGTCATCCTCATCTGAGCTTTCCAACATTGCCTAAAGGCATAATGACTTTAGTGTAAATAAACTTCTGAGTTGGAAAACAAAAAACAAAACAAAACCCAATAAAAAACTTAACGACCGGTTATCCTAAAAGATCTAAAACAGGACAGGTTTAGTGTGATTTCAAGGGCCTGTGAGGAAAAATGTCTTTCTACAGAATGATCTTCAATATTTGGTTTTCTTGTGATAAGGTGTAAGAAAGTTACGATTAATAAACTGTTTTCCAACTTTCTGCTGAGCTTAGCGGTCTGAAAGATATCTACACCTATCTGGAAAGACCAATTAGATGAAAATTTGGAACATATTTTGTTCCCCCAATGTTGCTTTTAATAACATTAGGATCGATTTTAACTTTTTTTTTTTTTTTTTACTTCTAAATGCATACCAGACAGACACTAGTATTTTCCCCTCAAGATTACCATAACATGTTGCAAACTGTTACAAATTAAACAGGGCTTTAAACAAAATTTTCTTATTCTTGTGGTCGCCACTGTTTCTTAATCCAACAGTCTACCTTAAGCACACTTGAGCCAGGACCAAAGGATCCTGGCTCCAGTCCACAGACAGGATGCAAACAGCTGAGCTAACTTGAAATCATAAACCAGGGCAACACCTTATTCTGGGAATTTTATTGTGAGTCAGTGATGTATGCTGCTGCTGCTGCTGCTGCTAAACCCACTCAATTGCTGTCGAATTGATGCAGAGAGATAACAGTAGATTGGAGAATAAGTAGAAAACACGGAGCCAAACAATGCTTTTCATCTCAGTAAGAAGTTTACAGCAAAATGAAGAGTTTTAATTTCTTATTTTGTTATTAATTTGTTGTACAACACGAATATGTTTGACATTATGAATTAGCTTAGTTACATTTTTTATAAACTACTGTGGAGCTGGAAGCGTACCTGCGCAGGTCGGTCCGTGTCCTCCAGCAACTTTGGTTCCTCCGTCCCTGGCTGAGAGCGCGCGCGCGATGGGGGTTCTCGTCGGGTCGGGAGGAAAATCACAGCCCGCGTGGGTTGTTGCTTCTCGCGTTAAAACTTCAAAACCAGAAAACCTTCATGTGTAAAACTCCTGGTGTCGATGGACAGCTCCTCCGCCGTTTCTCCGGCTCGCGCTCCTCCCCTCCTCTCTGTTCCCCCCCCCGGACTGACACCGACTGCGTATCCAAACCTGGATTTATCCTCCTTCCGCCGTCTGCGCGCGAGATCCAGGGGCGCCGCCACGGGGTGGGCGGGAAAGGGGGCCACTGTGTTAAATCACATATATTTACTAATGTAACAAATGTTGCAGACGTGTTTCAGTTACTGTACTGTACAGTGTATTTGCACTCAGTACCTGCTTGTTGCTTCTGCGTGAATTATGACATTAATGCAGCACGACTGCAAACAGCCTGAGGCTCTGCAGAGGCATTAAGTTTGTTGTTAGCTCATTTCTCTTAAACTCGTCTCTCTCAGACGAGTTTAACTAGAAATAAATGTCACAGCATTTAAGCCAGGTTATTTTTTATATATATATATAT
>CAEFZY010028281.1:0-24510 GCA_903066815.1 Brachyrhaphis roseni
TTCTTCTTCTTCTTCTTCTTCTTCTTCTTCTTCTTCTTCTTCTTCTTCTTCTTCTTCTTCTTCTTCTTCTTCTTCTGACTCATAATTGTCTCATTTGAACCTTCACCGTATTTCTGCTTTTATGCCATATGAACACATATGGCACATATTCGACATGTTTGTTGTGTCTTCTGCATTGCTTGGGACAAAGTTCAAACTGAACTTCCGATGGCTGTCTTTTAAAAATGGCGTTCTTGTTGCCACTCTTTCATAAAGGTTAGGTTTGTGTATCACTAGTAATGACCCGTCAGCAAATTTTCTCATCTGAGATATGGATCTCTGAAACTCCCCCGTTCCCTTGAACGTCATGGCGGCTTTTTTGATTCACATTTACCTTTCCTGGCTTGTCAGTACACATGATATACAAGAAACAGTCACAGGCCACGCTGGTTGTAGTTTTACCTCATGCGGAAAACTTCAAATGAGCAGCGGTGAGTAATGCAAACTAAAACGTTAGTAGCACTAACACTAAATTGGTATTTATCAGATACTACTGCTACAGTGTTAAATTCAACTACTTTAATACCCACCATGTGTCAATAACTGTGTTTTTATTGACTTTGTAACTGTATATAATTTGACATTTAGAAAATATATTTTTTAGCGTTCAATATCTGACCGGCACTGGATAACTTGTAGCTTCATTTCAATGAAAAGGAGCTGCAGTTTAGAGCACAGAGCAAAGTACATTTATGTCATGCTATTCTGTTTTTTAAACCTTTACCCTGCTGCAAGTTTGAGTTGGAAAGATAGTTACTTAAAAGATTAATATGTACACAGAGCAGTATAATGTTAGCTTTTGGATACATTGATTTAAGGGTTTGGTTCTAAGTGCAGCTAACTTAGTCAGTGGTCACAGAAACATTAAAGGCACTGGAGGCAGCTGGATGACTTGAAGGAAGAACATACTTAACAACTTCTGTTCTATAACGTAAGTAAAATCAAAATACATTTACTGTATTTGTAAATCTTTCCTAAAACACGCAGTCTTTTAGAAACAGCCTGCTAAAGTTTTACAAAAAATTTTCTTTTGCTTCTTATCCTAAAACTAGACAATGAAGGCTGTACTCTGTCCCTGAAGAGGCACCACCAGCTGAACAGGTTCTCTCTGCACTGATGCCGAAGCACTACACATGGATTTAAGGGGAAGTCCGTACATATTTATGTATATTTATGCAAATCACAACCAGAGCAAATTGCCTGGCATTCTGTGAGACCAGAGCTGTTTGCTTGAAGCAGATTGGAAGGAGAAACAACCGTCTGGAAAAGGCCTGGCAATAAAAACCAGCCTTTTCTTTCTTATTGTGACATATAAAATTATACAAATTATTACATTTGTAGCATGTTTGTTTAGACTGCACATACAGTTTACAATCGGATGCACGTTTTTATTTTATCAAGGCTGTTTATTTCTGAATGAAACCATTAAAGGGGGTCTTGCAATCTGTGGAATCCCATTGATTTGGAAACAGCATTGTAAAAGCTGAACATTTGTTCATGTTTGATCACTTCTGCATCTGCTGTTTATGGGCGTCCCATCTGCTGGACTTGATGGAAAAGTCTGGTCACCGAGAACTTTTAGAGAAATTGTTCTCTAACATGAGCAACCAAATTGTACAATTCTTCTTTTAGGGGACGGGTGATGAACACTTTAGCTCTACAGCCAAAACCTGTGGTAGTACATTGATTATGGATGATTGAAAGGCATTATTCTGGATTATAATCAAATGTTCACCACCCCAATTATAGAACTGGAGCTAAAAATAAATCAACGGGTCAGTAAAGTCAACATATCAATAGAAGTAATTAGAGCAACATTGCTCCAACAGACATGTACATGGTGGATTGTGACGTGAACCTTTTGTTTATCTTCAGTGTTGCAGAACTTTTCTCATCCCAAAGGGAAATTAAATGCAACAACTTGCGTGATCATATGCAAGTTGTTGCTGTGTTACAGCGAATTTAAAAAAGCCTCTGACTGAAGACACTTTGTTGTTCTATGATAGTCCAATGGAGACGACACTCAAGAGTCCATAAAGTTGATGCAGCAGTTCCAGAGCTGTTCAATTCAATGGAAAACAGGCTTTGTATAAACTGAACAGACCAGGGCTTACCATATGCACAGTGATGCGAAAAACTCTGGACACGCTAATAAATACACTGCAAAACGTAATTAGCTTGCCTAACTTGAAAGTTGTTGCAAATTAAGCTTCCATTTAATTGATTAACACCAACCTGTGCAGTTTTAGTGAGCACAACTTAATTTAGATCATGAAAAAAACAACAACCTCAAAGTTTTGTGAATGCTTCTTTTTAAAATAGTCCCTCTCTTCTATTCTTATTTAATTTTTCAACCCAAATTTCTACAGAAAGTGAAATAATGCACAGTACAAGGTTCTGCCGGGACAAACTGTATTTGAAAAGTGCAGATAAGTCATTTTTAGGCCAACACTTCATGAGCAAGTATTAATGTTCAGCTATGCAAGAAAAACCACAATCTAAATATTTTATGGTGAGCCTAATTTGATGGATAAACCACTTTGAGTTTCCAGTTAGACAGATTGTTAAATACAATTCATTCAATATCTTGTTGCAAAGTGTATTTCTGAATATCAAAATCATCTTTTCCGTTTTTATGAGACTTTCTAAAAGGATTTGAGCAAATAAAAAGTGGGAAAAGTTCAAACAAACCCAGCCAACGGTGACATTTTCCAGAAATCATGCGCTGCAACGTTGATGATCCAGTTACCAGAAGACTCCATGACTCTTGCGTACTAAATGGTGAGTCATCTTCTGTTTGTCTAAGATCTCCTCTGGATAATGAACCAACAGAGAGTATGTGTGTATGCACTGCTAGAGCAACAGGTGCAGGGATGAGAGAGAAAAGCTGCAGCCCAGCTGGACTGCCTGAGGCATGCAGTGGAGATAAGGACGTCTTTTAAATGAAGGCAACATTAAGACAGCTTCTCTGCTGTGACATGACGGGAAAATATTCTCATTGTTTTTTTTATAAATGTGCTTGTAATTGCAACTTTTTTCTTTTTCTTTAATTATTTTTTTTTACGACTGACATGTTTATGTGTCGTCTTTTCCAACAACGCTAAAGCAATCTGATGTTTTCAATGATCTTGTTGATATTTCTGTGAAGGAAATATCACAGAAATATATGTTTTGATGGGAGTTGATTGTCCCATCAAAACAATCAAATCCAAAAGTTTTGATGGGATTTTATGTCGCAGACTAAATAATTTTTCACAAAACAGCTCAAGCTCATGCAGTTTAGATGGACAGTTTCTGTGACGTTTTCACTTACATTCATTTTAGTAGCTGTGATTATACCTAACCTGGACATTTTACTGAACTTTAACTATCAGTAGTCTATTCCTAACCCTAACCAAAACCTAATTCACACTTTACCTCACCCCATATTTAGCAAACTGAAATAAACTTCTGACAACTTTCTATCACAATTCACATTTAAGAACAAGTTGAACACAAAAATAATCTTTTCCAAACTAAAAGGAACGTCTACTTGTGCCAAGACAAGCTGTCATGCCTCGCTTTCGCTTGCAGATGTTGTCTGTGTGTCAGATTTACGGATGTACCAGAAACATGCAAATGCAAAGGTTCCGACTCTGAACTCATGTATGTTACAAAAAATGACTTATTGCATAACATTTTTAAAGTTAAAATCTATGTAATTATTGAATCAAAATTAAAGCATTGAAATCCTGGTACTTCTTTTAATAGATATCAGCAATTGCAGACTAGATGTGATATTAATATTTGTGTTGATTCCAATGATGAAAAACATTCTAGATCAGGTATCGGTTACAATGTGCCTAATCCATAAGGGGCAGATCTATTCAATCTAATTCTATAATTTTTACTTTGAGAAACATCATGCTTTATTTATTTCACATTATATTAAGAATTCATAATTGCACTTTTTGATCCATTTTAATGGTTTGTCGCAGTTTATTTTTTACATGTTTCATCAGTAACCAACCTATTGTCAGTTGCGCGTTCTCTCTTATGTATTTTACATTGTCGTTATACTCCTAATTGCACTAACTGAGCAAAGTTTTTACATGTTTGACCAAGCTTGTGAAGCTGTTCTGGTGCAGTTCTGAAATTAATTTGTAACTCAGTTCATTCATGACTGTTTAAAAACAACAACAAAAAAATGTTTTAAGTTAATTCATCTGTTTTTGTGTCGGATCAACCGATGCTACATTTCAGATATCGGTATCGATATCAGAAGTGAACAAAGTGGATCGGTGCATTCCTCCTGCAGACCCAGGATACGACACAGGAACTACACTTTCTCACTCAGTTCTCTTTAATTTTTTTTTTTAGGCTTCCTGGTTTCTTCATCCTTCTCTCTACTTTTCCAGCTCATCATCTTCGAGGACAAAATGTTCTCCTGCTGGCTAACATATCCCACTCTCTAACAGGTGATTGGTGTACATCTACAGCCAGCCCCCTCCTACGATGCGCAGCAGTTTAACTACAGTCTCATCTATGTAACACGGCCTCCAGTGTGCCAGCATTGCCAGCTGTGAGAAACGAGGCAACGAGGCGAACACTTCACCATAAATATCCAAGACTGCACAATTTTCTCCTTACATCTGCCTCTCATGGCAGAGAGACACACACACACACACACACACACAGGCACCAGATGAGATCAGATGAGACATCAGAGTGCTGAGCGTGGGTCTTTTCTTAAGTACATCTCAGATGAGTTGGTTGGGAGCCATTTGTTACTGATGAACCCCTCTGGCACAGCACATACCCAAAGAGAGATCCGTTTGATGTACATCTGACGCCGTTCCTTCGGCGGCTGAAGGCTCCAAACGTTAAACAGCACGACTCGAGCTTTTCCAGGAGAAACGGGACACGGGAGACGTATCGGTTTCATTTTACATGTTGTAAAGAAAAGCCTTGCCTGCTGTCTGATTCACACCAGCAGAATCAGGCCTGGCATTGTGAGCGTAAAAATAAACTAATGGAAATGAGATATGCTCCCATTTGTTTTGTCTTTGATGATTTCATTCACATAGTTCCTGAAATTAATTAAAACAAAGCTGTTATAAGAAGCTACGTAACCACAGAAAGCGAAGAACAAAGACTAAAAGAAAATGAAACTACAGTATGCCAACACCCAGGACTCCACTGGGGTTAAAACATTCACTGCTTTGGCAACAAACCAGGAGACAAAGCTTGTAACACAGTTAGCCTTTTAATACTGTTTCAAACACTCAGCTGCATTTAAAAGCTTTTAAAGCTGGAATATTTTTGCTCGCTAGAGCTGACATGCATTACTGCCCCACACACATAATAGTAAAAATGTTAAAACAGTGTTTAAAATTATTCTGAATTATTGCACTGGTAGGATCTTTCACCGAACAATTGAGGAAAAATCCAACTTTTAATTCAGTGCAAGAAAAAAACTACAAAAATAAAACATTTCCAGAGGGAATCTGAAACCAAAATATTGATCTTACCATGCTATTATCGGTACGGATTATCGATATTTTGGATCAATCCACCCATCTCTGGTGAATCTAGTAATTTACTGGGTATAAATCAAATAGAAGTAATATCACTATTCATATTCAATGATTTGATGGTTCATAAGATGTTGCTACATGGTTAGATACATCAGAAAAGACTTTTCACTGTTAGCTTAACATGCTTTTTTCATGTAGATTCATGTAACATAGACCGCAGATGATTGGTGTAAAAATGCTAACAGTGAGATAGAAACAGGTGATCCACCGAGCGAACACTGAGCGGAGCAGTCAAAAGCTAAGTAATGATCTGTTTTTTTTCCGTATTAAAATTAAAATTAAGTTGTAATCACTGCTTAGCATTAGCCGCCCAACCAGAATTGTGTATGAATTCCATATTTACCAGCTGTACCATACAGTCAAGTCAAAGCACTCTTTATTCAAGTAGGAAAGGTCCTAAGGCTTCTTGTTAAACAACAAAAAAAATATTTTGATAAGAACAAGGAGGCTCTGATTTGACTTTGTTGTTCTCCCAGATGTAATGTCTGACGGTGGCAAGCGAGACTATTTATATGCTCTACAGAAAGAAATCCCTTTCTAAGCAGAATATGCTGGAGTTCAGCTTCATGTCCGTCTCTTGGTTTTTCAGCACAACTTGCTCAGCCAGTTTCCTGTGGTGTGCCATAAAGTGGAGAGCTGGGAAACAACTCCTTCCATCACCAGTCTGAGTGAGTTCCCACAGAGGGTAATGAGCTTCCACCGGCGGACATTTTAGAACAACACGCAACTGCATGATAGACTCTTTTTTCCTTTTCCTTCCCCATTTTCTTCTTTTACTCACTATTGGAGGGGATTCAAAATCCTGTTGAGTTCAAGACTTGAAACATATTTTTATTCAAGTAAAAGTAGAGATATTAAAAACTTCAAAAAGTTCAAACACAAAATCGTACTCAGCCAGAGGAAATGTGATTAAATGTCAGTTTCTACTTTTCACTACTGTTGATGCACCATTAGAGCCAAAAAATAATCCTTACAAATAATAAAAATGCATCCACAGGTCAGACTCCAATTTACTCAAATGTATCAGTAAACCTATCAGAAGTTTCAAAAGCCATGACATCATCATCTCGGCCTTTCCATTTTATTTTAAAAGAGTTAGTAATCGATCGCTATCAATCAATCAGTCTATCAAGTTTATTTGCATAGCGCATCTCAGCAACAAGGCAGTTCAAAGTGCTTTACAGGTCAAAAACACAAAAAATACAAAGTCATAAAAACACCAGTGAATAATTGAGTATGCTGATTGTATACTTCTGATTTTGAAGAAATTAACAGATGTTAATCTTATTGGGTGCATGTGAACTTCTGGTTTCAACTGCATTAATAACATCCCACTTTTATTCTGACACCATCTGCAACCTCATCACACGTTCATCTGTTATGGTAGCGAGAAATGTTTACGACCAAAACCGAACACTTCTGTTTTATAAATGAAATTCTAATTGATCGCTTTAATGTTTTGTGCATATAATTCTAACATACAGAATTAAGGTGCAGTAATCCGGGACCTGCGACAGACTGGCGACCTGTCCAGGGTGTACCCCGCCTCTCGCCCGGAACGCAGCTGGAGATAGGCACCAGTAACTCCCGACCCCACAAGGGATAAGGGTGCAAGAAAATGGATGGATGGATGGATGGATGGATGGATGGATGGATAGTCCGGGACCCAACATTTTTTTCTTTTATTTTATTCATGAATGTGTGTTTCAAAAACATGACTGTCAGGTTAATTGGTTTCTCTAAATTCTCCCTAGGTGTGTGTGAGTTTGTGTGTGCATGGTTGTTTGTCCTGTCTGTCTCCGTGTTGCCCTGTGACTGACTGGCTACCTGTCCAGGATGGACCCTGCCTCTCGCCCAGAATGTTAGCTGAAGAGGCACCAGGAGCCCTCCTGACCCCACTAGGGACCAGGGATGGATGGATGAATCGAAACAATATTTAAGTATTTTAAAATCATAAAGTTATAATTGATTTGTTTGGGAACAACATGGACGTAAAACCTACCATTCATAAATTCATACTTGCTATGTGTTTTAAAGTACCACAAATAATTAGAGTAGATCAATTTTTACTTTTAATAAAAAATTTAATATAATATTAAGATTCAAAGTTTTTGATTATCTCAACATGTGACATGTTCATTTCAAACTGTAATTAAATGAAAGAAGCAAATTAGTAAAAATTATTTGTCGTCAGTGGATAGGGCACCAAAACTGGACCCTGAAGCTAACAGGGTTTTTTTCCTGCAGAACTAAAACAGAATTTGTATTTGCTTTTCAGGCATTCCTCTAACGTTCTCCACAACAGGGCAAACGAGAAACGAATGGTGAATTGTGTAGAATTTCAACAGCGCTTCATCACTCAGTGAGTCTTTCACCAAAATTCAGTAACATCTTCTTAATGTTAATATGTTTTACCTACTTCTGTTTACTGAGGTAAAAGACTCTGAGAAAACCTGAATTGAGCAGTGAAAAGCTACTCTCCTGATCCTTCTTCTTCAAAGCGGCCATGACAAGTGCGCCCGCCGAAGGTCACCTTTTTCTAAAACGAACATTAATGCATCTGGCGCCTCGCCTCGCTCCAGGCTGCTACAAAAGCCCGGCTGTGGAAACTTTGTGTAACGCCGGAGCATTAATTGCCGAAGCTCCCACGTTGCGTTGTTGTGACAACATCTGCGCCGACAACGAACGAGCTGAAATTACTTGAGTGTTAAAAATTGGGCCATTCAGACCCTGGTCAATCAATCACGGCCGGCATTTATATGTTAATAGTTATAAAAGAACTCCCACATTGTCTGCGGACAAGCGGCGCTTCCTCATCAAAGACCAGTTTATTTTTGAGCCGCTTAATTACTCGACGGCGCCTTGCACCTTCCGGCGCCGGGCTTCAAACTGAAAAAGGAGACGCTGCTGATTTTTTTTCTTCTTCCTCTTACTGAGAAATCACTGAATTAAAAAATCCATCTGTCCGAGAGAGGTCCCACATTTATCACCGTATGACAGAGACGTATGCCGCGGAGGGTGGAACTGTGCACATAGAACCCATTATCATATGTCACATCAGGCATGAAGTGTGAAAATACAGCTTTCGATCTGGCGGGAAAAAAAAAATAAATAAATCCTCCCCCCACATTGTTCAGAAAAAATAAAATAAAAACGTCAAAAGAAAGCTGACCGACCGCCGTTTGTGAGTCTCGCCGCCGCATAAATACGTCAGAGGCAGCTGACGTTAAAGAGAAACCGAAAATCCTGGCAACAAAAGCACCTTGTGTTAACACTCTTTTCATATTAGAGAGGCGAACCACCATTACTTGGAGGCGGTGAGTTATGATGAAGGCCTGGTGCTTTCAGCGTAAAGCCGCGGTGGACAGCGATGTGTGTCAGAAAGGATGAGGGCTCAACAAGAGAAATCCATTAGACTCACTTGAAGAAGACTGTCATATTTTTCTTCTCTACCATAAACTACTTTTATGTCCCTCCCACCCCCCCATCCCTTTCCTCTCGCCGCCACACAGCATCTCTTCCCTCTAACTCACCCATTTTACTTTCATACCACCTCAGTTAAATGCTTTGCACTTGCCTGTCTATTCTCACTTTTGCTCCCCAATGTCCCAATAATGGTTTCGCTGCTTCTGCCCAAATCACTCCTGAGCAGCGCTGGAGGAGGAGCTGCAGTCTTATTGTGTTCCGCAGTCAAAGACCAAGAAGTTGGAATGCAAAGTCACTCTTAGAATTTCTGGATTGCCTTACTAAAGTATTCATGACCCCATTTTTTGTTTTGTTTTTAACCGGTGCTGTCGATCGATTAAAAACTCTAATCAGATAAATCACGCTGTAGTGCTGTGATTAGTCACGATTAATCACTATTCATTGTGCTTGTCCTTGCAGGGTGGTGGAGTACACAGTGCAACATAAAAACACACAGCCATGGACACACACACACACACTCATACCTAAGGGCAATTCAGTGAGACCAACTAATCTATCTGTAGCCATGTTTCCATCAATCATTTTTTTATGCGGATCTTGACGTATCGCATTAGAGATGGCTGATGGAAATGTGATTTTACTTCCTCCATTGTGTAAAAGTTTTTACGCTCACCAAAGGTGTTTTTGTTTGTCTTTTCCAAAAAGAATTAGTTCACTAATGGGGAGATGGAAACATCTTTGCTGAATAAGTTCTGATGTATTGAACACTTCCTTCCACTGGTGGGTCCTTGCCTTACCAGAGGCATAACACTCTGAAACATTTCTAAGTCCAAACCTCCAGATCGGAGGGGAAAACTCGCCATGTGTTCTGAGTAGTGCATGCTAGTTTGCATCCTCTACTTCCTGTTTATTAGAGCCAAGCTAAATGTCAACATCAGACGAAATTACGCTTTGTGCCTGGTTGATTCACTCCAAACCACTAAATGGAATTGTCTAATTCGCATTTTCCTTTTTATTCTTTTTTGCAACATTTCAAAAGTTTGCTAAAAATTCACATTGCAATTGGATGGAAACATAAGCTGCTTTTCCATTGACCATATTGTTGCCCAATTTTGTAATGAAACAGCATCTACTGCTGCTCATGTTTTTGGACATTGTGAGGAAGTCGGAGTGCTTGGAGAGAATCTATGCTAAAAGACCGCAGGCTGGGATTTGAACCCAGGACCTTCTGGCTGCAAGACAGCAGTAGTACAAACTGAGCCACTATGCAACCAATTACTTTTTTTATTAGCAAAGAGAATGTTTCTTGATTATAGTTAAGGTGTATCTTAACTGGAGTAATCAACTTTAAGTATAGACTCAAACCTGGTTGATCAGTTTGAGCTTCAAAATTAGTATTTTGTTTTTCTCGTCCCTCTGTTCCTCTGAGGCATGTGGTCATGTGTTGCCATGGAAGCGTACCCATAAGCAGACCTGAGTAGAAGCCGGTGTGTTTAATCAGCATCATTGGGAAAATGAAAAACCATTTGGTTGGAGGGATTAACTTGCAGTGTGTTTGGGTTTAGTTCCTTGTTAATAGTTTATTGCTGAAGTAATCTAATCTGCTCACATGTGAATCATTTTCATCAAACAAATGGATTCTGATTTTTTGTCGCAGATGTGCAGACAAATTTGCAACCAGAAGAAAAACAAAAACAGAAAGTGAAATTATGCTAAAGATCCAGACATGAGCAAATGTATATCTCATAATCAATCAGAGATTGTGTGCCACCAGTTGCTCTGTTTCCAGTTTTATAATGTAATTATACTGCAATGTTTATATGCCGTTTGGTTATGTGGGAGGAAATTCTATTTGTGTTGCTTCAGCTCTTGTAAAAAAAATAAAAAGACAATTCATAAATGCAACATAAAAGAGGAAAACAAACTGCGAGAATATTCACCTCGGGACCAGAGGACCTTGAGCATTTCAAACTGCATTTGCACTATCAGCTTAAAGAACCGCTTTGAGCGTTTAAGTCTGTTCAATACGGGGGGAATGGTGGCAACAACAAAAATTGTGTGACTGGTGTTATGCATTATGCATATCTTTAATCTCGTTCATTACTACAGTGTGACCTCTTTCTCACACGCCGCGGCCGTCTCAGAAGCAGAATGCACGTTGCACAGGGCTGTCTCTTAAACTGGCGTCGCACGTTCAGCTGCCTGAATGCTTTAGACGCCTCAGACGAGTCAAAAGTTCAACGTTGGGGTTTAAAGGCACTTCATGCGACTCGGGGAGGCTGCAGCTGACCTCATTTATATCCAAAGCATTCTCAAAGGCTTAGAAATACTGAGATCGGGCAAAAACAGGAGGCAGCTAAAACGGTGAAATAAAAATATTGCAGTACTGGTGTATGTCAACCAGTTTTTAATTATATATCTTCACAATAAGATTCTCACTTTGCTTAAAAATCACTCCTGTGATTTTAGGACTAGTCAGAAAGTTCGGTCCAGATTTCAGATGTGTGTTCAGTGGACCTCTGACTAGTCACTGTTCAGGATTCATGAATTCACCAGTTGGCAGATTTTCCTGTGGAGCAGCTCTAAAATATATATATATAAAAAACAACATAGGTGAAATATGTTTCCGCAACGCTACTTGACTGTTGTTTGCTAAGTAGCCAATCTGTGAAGTAACATTTAATTCCCTTGGCACTGATTGGCTGTATGCCCAAAAGTGGAAATAAGGAAGACTGTACATGCCAGCTTATGTGGTTGTGCATATTTCACTGTGTGTGCTATGTAGAGTAAATTAAGGTGTTTTTGGTGTTTGAACTGCTACTTTTAGCTATTTGTTGACGAGTGAAAGAAGGTAAGTGCCTGGAGATATTTGTTATGATTTGGTGCTACACAAAATAAATTGAATTGAAAGTTGTGGTTCCTAACATCAGTGGTCCACTACATTTCTTTGACATCAAGGTAATCACATTCCATCCAGATTCTTAAAAAAAAAAAAAAACTACAACATTTTTGTACGAGCTAGAAGTGTTTCAATCAGACACCAACTTGAATTAGCCAGGGATTCACTATGCACAGCACAGGAGACTTCCCATTCCCACCGACCGGACAAACAAATTACAAATCAAAAATGAGCTCAGCCCATCGTTTATTAATTTTTTTTCTTTTCCATGTGCTGAGGGTTCTGGCATGTTGCTTCAATAAACACAGTCACATTTTCTGCTACAAGTGACTGTTCCAACTGTAATATTTATGTTTAGAATCATATTTTAGTAGAAACACGCCACTATTTGCTACATTGATTTTTATGTCCTGGATCTTCGACAAGCTCATTTCCTCTGAATGTCGTCCACTAAAGGAGAGGTTAGCCCAGGTTGGTGGCTGGAGGATGAGAGACAGAGAAAGATAAATCAGGGTCCAGAAGCATAAAACAGAGTAGGTGTCAAAGTGAGACTCTTTTGGTTAAGATATATATAGATATGTTTTTGGAGTCACTGTTTACTGTGTAAATGTTACTGACATTATACCTGAACAGAACTAGCTAACCACTGCAGCACCGTACAGCCCATATTAGACACCATTAGTATTGTAACCCCGTCAATTTTAATACTTGAGGTCATTCTCTCCGTTTTATGCCTTCACTCTGTCCACCATTCTCAAATTAAGTGTGAGATTTTACGAGATGAGTTTTTAAACTCAGCCTGGGGTAGCATGTGTGTGACAGAGACCGTTCAGAGGTGGGAATTAAACCATTTATTTTTCATCTTGACTGCTATACACTAACTAGTATGCCTTTCAGCTTCTAGATGCCTTTATTCTATGAGAAAACAGCATTTTTGTGCTTAGAAACTAGCAAACAAACTGAATGTCTGGCTTGTTGTTTGTAGCATTCTAATGCTAATCATATTTCGATGTTGGCTTACAGCCTTAAAGTTCAAATGGTCCAACACAACTTAATGAATAAAAGTTTTTTAGATGAGGTGCTATGGTGTAACATTTAATTCTACAATGACTATAAAGAGTACTTTATCTGTGAATTATTGTCTGTGTACACTGCGGTGGTCATGTTGCCACGAAGAAGAAACCAGGAAGCAGTTGGAGGATAATGGATCATTTTTGACTTACTGAGCGAACAACGTATTCACGTGTGATTTTAATTGCATTTCTTATTTAATGGAAGCACCGCAAAATGTTATTTTTTTTTGACAAAACTTTTGCAAACACTTGTAATGTGAACGCAGCTAGTTTATTCCAGAAGACGCAGAGAAAAACTGAGGTCATGAATATAACTCAGAAAAATCTGTTTTATACAAATAATCATGGCTGCAGTCAGTTGAACTTGACTGTTGGACATAAAAAAGAAAAACATTTATGACACCCATGCATTCTCCTCTGTACATATCCCATGTGGCTTAAAAGTATGTATTATATATGTATGCATATTTGTGTTTTGGTGTTATTTTAAATGTACTTCCTTATCATTTCATCTCCTCTTAATTTTTCTTTGGGGTATTTATTTGTCTAAGTTCTGAAATCCCTGTAGTGTGTACCCACTGTGCTTCCATTAGGCCGTTGTTCAGTGACAGTGAGAGCAGGCTGAGTACTCCCAGGATTTCTGCTGACCACTGCAGAAGTGTAAATGTATCTGTATAAGCTACTGCCTGGTTTAGATTTATTTTTATTTGCTGCAGTCTCTCCCCATGAATGTAAATTGATAATTTTTCTGTAATGTATTCTCTATTTTTTTTTTTTTTTTGCATAAATCCCATTTTGATTAAAAAATAAATTCCTTGCAACGAGATTGCGTGTGTTCTTGTTGGAGGTTGTTGTTGTGGTTTTATTTTTTCGAGGATGGAAGAAAACAACTGTGTTTTCTCCTGAAGACGATTCCGACAGCCAGGGCAACGCAATAGGGCTGCAATCCACGAAAAGGAAAACCCCCATATTGACGAACAAAACGTGTTAACCCCTCGGTAAACAAGCTGGAACGACAGAAACGGATTGCCAAATGGGGGGGAGCTGAGGAGATAGTGGGAGGAAAACAGCAAAAAGGGGGCAGGAAATGTGTTCAAAGACTTCGTTCCAGGGTTAGGAAAAAAAAAGGAATTTACAACAGGCAGGTGAAAAGCAGCCAACAGCAGGACTTTGAAGTGTCTGGCTATGTGTGGAGACACTGGTGCTCACACACCTTGATTAGTTGGAGACACTTTAAACTCCCCCACCCTTCCCCTGCTGCACATGTTGTTGCTGTGATACCCTCGCCGCACCGGGGATGCAGTGATTGTCAGCAACTCAGCTGGAGCCGTCTTCACCAGGTGTGTGTGTGTGTGTTTATCTGTGTGTAGGCATAGACTGAGCCTATGTCTATGCCTTGGCATTGTTTGAGTAATTTATGTGTCTGTGTACTACTCTTTTTGTAGGGGTGTGGGGGTGTGTTTGTCGGCCAGGCCGTGGGCATAATTGGATTGGCAGCTCCCGCTGTGAAGGGTGTAACAGAGTCAACTGGTGTGTGTTCCTAGAGAGTTTGCCCTCCTCTCCTCCACCAATTCTACTTCCTGTTTTCCTCTTCCCTCCCACCTCCTTCTGCTGTGATCCTAATGGAGAGAGAAAGGCCGATGAAAGAGCTGCAGTCGGTGGTCACGGCGCGTCTTCCTCCTGAAATGGAAATTGGAACAGAGGAGAGGGCTTGAAATATTTATGTAAATATGTTGCAAACTTCGGGGAAAGATGGTTTTATATAGAGAATGAAGACGTCAATTCAGAGAAATAAAGACTGGAAACCGTTAAAATGTAGTTCTGGGTTAAGAATGACGTTTTTTTTTTTTTTTTCCTTTACAGTCTTGCAGATCATTGCTGTTTAATTTCGGGGTCCCTTTGTCTCAGTTACGTTATGTAGATTTAAAAAGTCAACTCGGAAGCTTAGTGTAGTTTTGTCCAAAAGCAAACGCAAAATGCAGTCAGTGTTGCAACAGATAAGAATCAACCGTCTGTTCTGTCTATTTGCATGATCTGTTTTTCTTGCTGCAGAAACTTCTGGGTTACATCTACCAGCAGTAGTTTCCATGACAAAACGTTGTCAATATTCTGCCAGTGTCGAAACAAAGCACAATTTCACAATTGCCATGGTTCCATTAAACAGGAAGCACAATTAAAATTAAACATCAATAAGTTTGTTCATCCGATATTTAAAAAAAAAAAGAAAAAACAAACATGCAGGGGGATTATTCTCCTACCATTTCCTGTCGTCTTCTTCATATTTTCCACCAGTTGGTCACATGACTCGCGCGATGCGAAAAAAGTGCTTCTATTGCAGTTTTGCGAAATACACTAATCTAGATACGGACAAAAACCACCTCATCCTATCACAAAGACTTTTCCTCAAAAAGCGAGTGTTTTTTTCAAAATGTACGTGTTACCATGAAGCACATTTATTTTCAGAATACCAACTTGCACAACTACAGCTACAGTTGCTCATATTTTTGACCACTTACAAAATTGCAACAAACCCAGGAACAAGTCATCAGAGCACAAACGAAAAAGCCTCAATTTCTGAGAAAATTCTGATTTATTTATTGCCAAATAAACTAGCTGAAGTCATGAAGAAACCACCTCACACTTTAAATGGCCGTTCTGGAAACTTTGCGTTTGACGTTATTTTGTTTACAGAGCTTTAGCTGCCAGCGCATTTGAGCTTTGAGTTGGAGAAACACACAGCTGATTAACATAGTGGCTTTGTTTGGTCATTTATACCATTGCTGTTGTTAGTTGGACATCTGAAAGGAACAAACAACTACCTATGCAACTACTTCAAGCTATTCAATGATGGCACCTGGTTGGCTTTCAGATCAACCAACACATGAATATGTAACACGGCACGACAAACAAGGGACAAGTGAACGGATTATAAATGGAGAAAAAAATTTATATAACTTCCAATCCTGTCTGTAGAAATGTGAGGGGGTTTAATTTACTTCTAGCCAGAGGTGTAAGCTAATATTTTGTTTTACCATGTTGCTATCGATGGTGCAGTAGTGGATACAGCTTACGTAGATATTCTTAGTTTATATATATATATATATATATACAAATTTACATTTACTTGTCAGATAAGTGTAAATCAAAGTTGAAAGAAATCTGTCAGATGTTTAGTTTGCAGTTTGCTATGGGTTATGTAGCAGAGGATGAAATGACGTTGGTCCAGTGTGACCAAAATGAAACTGTCTGGATCCCATCCAGAAACAACTGGAAACCTTTTCCTACATTCGCCATCATAGTTACCACTGTAAAATTCTTCCCCTTGTTCTTGTTCTATTGTCTGAAACCAACGGGACTGTGAGTAAGCAAACAAAGCTGGTGTGTTAATCAGCTGCGGGTTTCCACAAAAGCTTCCGGCTCAAATTTATTCTGTAAGCAAAGTGAATTCAAGCACAAAGTTCACCGTCTTACCAATGGTAAAGCCAGTTCACCCCCAAAGCATGCTCCAAGATGATGAAGGAAGTCTTCAAAAACCGTAAAATGTAATTTCAGGAGAAAAATCAACAGCGACATTATAGGAAAGGTATTTCAATTACTTATCTTTGGGTCTTTGAGGTTGGAAGCTTGCTGACCATCACCCTAATCTTTGTCTACTTCAACAAATTCTCTTTAAATCAAAGCAGGGACTCTTGGCCACTCCTTAGCACTAATGACTTCCAGACAGAAAAAACACGTCAGTAAAAATGACATATTACTTTAAACCAAAATCTAAAAAAGATTGGACCTTTTTAGATTAACATTTCTTTTAAATGAGAAGAATATCTAACTGGGTGTCCTCATCTGGAGATACTTTTAAATAACATGTTAAATAATGTGTTCTAAAACTTAGAACTCAAACTTTTCAATTTGGATGAAATCTTTTGGAAGTGTTTACATTTTATTGGATAACTGCGCTACTAATTATCGTGGAAATCTAAAACTAAACACATTCTGCACAATGTTCATGGGAAATGTTTATGTCTATGTCCATATGAGGCAAAAAATATATATATCTGCATAACGATAAGCCAGTATTTGGAGGTAAGTAATGGAGTGAAGGCATACGGCACACAATTGTCCCTGTCATCAGCTTATTCATAATGGCTCTTCTATCCCCAAAATGTCCCCTTCCAGTGTGTGTGCATGTGTGTGATGGTTATTATGTTTTTTTTTGGCATGCTCTCTCCTTGACAACCTAATTACTACTTTCAGCAGTACACTGACACACAGATCGAAAACCGCAATCGGGAATAAGGCTCATTTTTGACAGGGTGGTGGTTTATGAGATGTCTATGTGAGAGATTTCTTTTTTTTTCTTATCTCTACTTTGTGTTTCTGTTTTCCATTTTCAGCTCTACGGGTAATTATTTATATTGCTGCTGCCATTGAGAAGAACGGGAGACGGGGACTGACAGCGGAGGGGGGATGAAGTGAGATTGGCGAAAAACAAAAGACGACGACTTTCTCTTATTGACTTTGAGTGAGTAAGTGCGTTTGTGGTGCAATCGATGTGGGCAGACGGATTGATATCTTCTCAGGATTGTGTCTAGTGTTCCATATATTACACAGACAGCATCATCTTTAACAGTTAAATAATGGCAAACCTCTGACTGGAATAAACAGAAAAACCGAACAGGTTTTTACCAAACAGGTTGAGTTACGTCAGATTATACAAATGGATGGATATGATGCATTTTATGCGTTTTATTCAATTAATCTGTCAGTCCCTGAAAGGAGAAACTGCCATGTATTTGACTCTTTATGTATTATAGTACAGTGACGTTGTGTCAAGGTTTATGTGGTTGAACAGCAATGCTATGGATATAACCTCATGAAAGGAACATTTTTATTTGTTGCTGTTGGGATGGATCCAATCCAACATCTGCTTGGAATCTAAACATCATTTTTAACTGACTGTTATTGGAAAAGCTGAGTGCACTCAACTTCCGATGCTTATTGTGCAGAAGCTAAAGGTAGACCTCATTTAGGCACGAATCAATTCTGGATCAGAATTTAATGGCTCGACTCAACAAAAAGAGACGGTGCTTTCAACTCCCAAATGGCTCCCGTGTTTGCAGGTGTTTGGGATCACAGGTTCCTAAAAGTTAAGATTCACAAATACCTGCCTTCCTCTTAAAAACGTTGATAACTGCCTATTTCAATAGTTTAAAAACCAAATTAACAGTATGTCCCGATGCTCACGGTGGAAAAAGTCTACTCCAGAGCTAATATCCATGGTTTCCTTATTTCTGTTCTCTGGGGTACAACCAATCAGCACAGAGGAATATAAATGGTGCTTCTGGATTGTCTGCTTTGCAAACGCCAACCTTTATATTTTAGCTTCTCAAGCTGATTGTCAATCAAGTATTTTAGATGTGCACTACAAAAAGAGATTACTTTGGAGGTAACAATGTAAGAGGGTACACTCTACATATTTATACATTACAGTTGGATGGAAAGATGATTGTGACTCGAAACTGTCAACAAACAATGGGGCTTTTTAGAGTTTGCAAACAGCAAGATGCTTTCTTAATATCATTAGACATAAAGTTCAGTTTATTCCAGAAGAAAAATGTCACTTGTGCAACAATCATACTTTCCAAGTCGAGCTACGACACTTTGCCAGAGTTTGTCAGAGAGAGGATGGAGCACTAGAAAAATTTTGCCAGGGCAAACAGGCAACAGGTTTTTTAATTTATTTTATTTTTATGTATGCTAAATAATGCGGTTTAATACTTAAATACTGCAGAAACAGATGCTCTCTTGATCGTACATCGAAGTATTTCTGTAATGCTAGCAATGCTAACGTTGTCCCTTATCGGCATCCTGCGTTTTTCCTGTTTCTCCGACTTTCAGCATGGACAAAAAAAAACAAAACACTTTTACCTTTGTCCTTTAGGCTAAACGTCATTAAACTACTTATTCATTCTAAAGACTAAAAGCTGTTTGTTTCATTCATTTAGAAATATAACCTTAAGTTTTAATCTCTTTTTATTAGAGCATAAATGCCTATTTGTTTCTCTATTATGGTCAATATTACATTTGGTTAATTTTCAAAATAATATAAATATCACTTTTTTGGATGGAAAATTAAATTTATATGAGTTATTATGGTCTATTGAAATGGGTGAAATACTGAAATGAGAGGATTAAGTGAAATACTACCACAAACTACAGGTTAGGTTTTCATGGAGACGTTAGTGTAAGTAGCCGTTTATTTCTTCTGTGGCTCATGTATCGGACAAACAGTGAAAACACACCAAGAGACGCTGTCTTTTTGCAAAATGTCTACATTCACAAGTGAACCAAACAAAAGAAAAGAAAAAAAACAAAAGAAACAATTGCATTTTTTTCCTAGTTGTTTATTCTGGAGGAAATGCTTTTCCTTTTCATACGTTACTCTGATGACTTTTACTTGTGAGCCATGTGGTCCCACTGGAAAAGTAATAATGGAAAGGAAAGCAGCAGTTGCAGAGAAAGCACGGTTTCTGTTTTCAGATTTACTAAGAAAAGACAAATACAACATTAAATTCACTCCAGCAGCTGCAGAGTGTTTGTTTTTATGTTGTTTTTTGGGGGGATTTTATGCCAAAGTCAAATTCAAGTCAATATCAATTTAGTATTTCCATCTGAAACTTCTACTGCAGGAGCTTGGAGTTAGTCTCCAATGGTCACTCTGTTCAGTCCCTTCAGCTCCTTCCATAAGTTTTTTTTTTTGCCTTTTCATGTTATTGTATGAAGAAATTAAATATCTTCACCTGGGCCTCACATTTTCCTCCATGTTTGGTTTGCACATGTTCATAACACTGCTGTGAATAAAAGGTTTGCAGTGCTTACATTCACTTCCTGCTCACCATCACCTTTTGTAATTGTACCTATGTCTTCTACATCTTTACCAAGTTAGCAGGTTTTATTTCACGCTGTGTACTGAGAGCCCCTTCTTTATACTGTACAATCGTAAAAGATGATGTAGGCGTTGAAGAAGGTATGCAAAGCTTTTTTTCTTTTAATTTTGCTGTAATGAATCATCAAAGAATTTCTTCCACATATCTGTTTCTCTGACTCACACGGTTCGTTGGAAGATGTGAAACACTGCCCAAGCTGTCTGCTTGATTTCATTAATCAGTGTTTAGCCCGCAGAATATTAGCTACTGCCGTCTCCAGTCGCCTCCACCACAGACGACGCTCCGCCAAAACGTCTTCCTTACTGCTGTGGTGATACAGATAATCCCTAATATGGGGTGGCATTGGTGGTGGGGGGGGGGGGGGGTGACAAGAGGGAACTGTCAATTTAAAGTGAAGAACATGGGTATCCCCGTGGGAAACAGGATTACTAGAAACCGCTCAGATTATTTTGTCAATGACGTGTACCTACGTTGTTGGAAACGATCTAAATTAGTTCGAGTCCTTTTTTTTTCAATGAAGAAATGAGAAATGCAATTAATATCACAAGTAAATAAATTTGTTCATGCGATAATTCCTTAAAAAAAAAAAACACAATCCTCTAACTACTTTCTGTTGTCTTCTTTGTGGTTTGCTCCAGTGGCAACATTCGATTGTTCAACATGTGACTCATATGATGCGAAAAAAAAATGTTTCCATTGTAGTTTTGTGAGATAAACCAATCCATCCCCATCAAAAGCTTCTGTTGCCCCTTTAACATCCCTTAACTTTCGTGCTTTACCATCTCTGATGGCTAAAAACATCTCAATTTCTGTAAATTATTGAAATGAACAGCAAATTCTAGACCATAGTTGAATCATATTCATGTCAAGATACCATGGAGGACACTCCGGCACCTTCCTTTTTTTTCTGTTGGACTCAGTGTGAATTGTCGGTCCGCTGGCCCTTGTGTTTTGAATCATTTTCATGTTGAAATGTGCAAGTACTTCCTGAGGTACAGACGTTCCTGAAGGTATTTCCTGACGACTTTCTGATTTAATCTTGGCTGCAATCATGTCCACTTTCCTACCTTCCTGTGCTGCCCACTTATCCCCAAAATATCCAACTCTGTTTTTTGGTGTAGAAAACCTTGTTGGCTTTTCTCCAAATGTTGAGTTTATTGTTGTGGCCATTAAGTCCAATTTCTGGTATCATCACAACAAATAGCTTTGTTCCGGAGGTTTTGGGGCTCGCCTCTTTGCTAGTAGTAATGACTTTCTTCTGGTGACTCAACCATGCAGCCCATTTTTCTTCAACTCTCCTTATTGTGTATCTTGATCAGGTTTTTACTTCTTACTAAGGACAGTTTTTTTGAGTTCACCTGACCGTGTCTCGGTGTCAACAGAATTCCTCCTTTTCCACTTCCTAACTAAGCGTTTGAACTCATGTCTTCTGGTTCTGCTCTGCATCCCCAGAATCAGAACCAAACATGGAGAAGCAGCATTCAGTTTTCATGCTCCTCTAATTTGGAACAAACTACCAGAAAACTGCAAAGCAACTGAAATAATGACTGCCTTTAAATCAAGGCTGTGTAATAGTTGCCTTTGATTAATTACTGGCAAATTGATCGATATTGCTTGATAAGTGCTTGATGATTTTGATGACTTGACAAAATGCAATGTTGATTGCTTGTTTCATAATTGCTGTATTTTTATGATGTAAAGCCCATTGAACTGCCTTGTTGTTGAAATACAAAATAAGCCTGACTTTTTGACATTATCAGAATATTGAAAAAGTTTTGCTCACATTTATGACATTTTCTTATCTGTTAAACTCATTTAGATCCTTTTTGATAACTCCTAAGCCTACTTCATGCTGTCATGCAGGTTCTACTTAATTCTTCTTTGACAAGAAAAGGTTGACAAGTTGCTCTCCATAAAAAACGCAGTAAAGTCAGCTCTGCTACGAGGAACGGCAACGGCGTTTGATTAGTATTCTGTGAGAAAACACTTCCTTGCCTCTGAGTCATCTGTGTGACTAATGACAGTCTGGCCTGAGTGTTTGTTCTCAGACCCTCAGACGGAACGGCAGCGGGAAGTAGGCAACGTGAAGGGCAGCCCTTCCTGTTTGAAGGGCGACAGGTAACAACAACACACACACGCTGCGAGGGGCCGTCAGATCAACAAAGCACGCAGCGCAGGTGGAAAACGTACTTAAACTCTCCCCGTGCGCTCGACTCGATTAGAAAGTTAGACAGAAAGAGAAGCGCAGTGAACAGGAATATGCATTAGTCCAAAGATTGTGAACTGGAATGTAAAAGTCGCTGCTGAGGCTTAGCATTCTAACCGGGGAAGAGGATTTACGCATCTACCCCCGCCCCTCTTATTTTCATCTTTTTGCACTTCACGCATCTGTGTTACTGTGTGCTGATTTCTAAACATGTTTCGTCGTGTGTACACGAGCACGTGGGGGTGTGTGGGGGTGTGTGTGTGTGTGTGTTTGTGTTCATTTCACCACCACCTGCATCCCGGTTCGCTCTGCGTGGCACATTTTCCACTTAACGTGATAGAAATGCCTCTGGCCATGAATAACACATTTACTCTCTACTGTACCGAAGGCAAAGTATTACATGATCAGTTTCCTCAGCCAGGATATGTTCTAAATGGAGGGGGATCTGTTCCTTTAGGAGGCAGAAGCTACAGAAGCAACACTATTTTAGGAATTGGGGGGGAAAAGAAATGCTGGAAAAACAAGATCAACAATGAGGAAAAAAAGCAGCCACAGCAGTCAGTAATGATTTGTGTCCCCTCCAGAATCGTAGTTGACGCTAGGCAAGTGTGTATTTGTGCGTGTGTGTGTGTATCTGTAGATATCTGTCTGTGTGTGTGTGTGTCTTAGAGCTGAGCGTGGAGGGGCTAATGGAGTGTTGATTGCCTGGCAGTAAGCAGGCATCAGTGGGTAATTGCAGCTCTACGGTGTAACGGCTCCAAAATGAAGACGCATTTCACATTGGCGCACGTGGCGGAGGGCGATACGAGTTCTGATTGGGGGAACGCGGCTGCTCTGTCTGGGTGGAGCGAGGTATATTTCTGTCGAGCAACAGGGCGCCGACGCCTCGCCACCGCAAAGCGCCGCCGAACTGTAGGTTTAAAAAAAAAAAAGAGTCAACATCTGTCTGTAACGCTTTGAGTCAAAGTCAAAAGGTACAAAAAAAAAGGCGAGGTGGAGCTTCCCCTTTCTTCCTCCTTCTGTTTTCTTTTCCTTTTGCGTCTGGTCTACCCTTGGTGAACTTCGCTCGTGTTGCCAGGCGACAAGGTTGTCTGGGAGCAGGGCTTTGATGAACAGGCGCAGTCTAATAGCTATAGCCCTGCCAGCACACTTAACTCAGGCACAGACAGGTAGACAAATGTGTTGGTGTGTGCAAACACAGTGGCATGTTTGCAGCCCTAGCAGACGGCACAGATAACCTTACGGTGAATATGTTGCTAACCCTGGTGGGCTAGCATCACCCCACACCTACGGTTAGCTGTAAACTTTGAAATGATCAGTGGTCCACTACATCATTCACAAAGCAAATAGCAGAAAAGACATGACTGTGGAAGCTTTCATATGTGGATAGTTAATACGCACAACCTGCATCAGTTTGACTTTACATTACAGAAAATGAAAGTTACCTCATCAGTGTTACCACACGATCTGTCCAAGAAGCACAATCCATACATTTGCGCGTGCATTGAAAGGAATACTTCTTAGTCATTGTTGAAATCTAGACGTACAAAGTCTAACATATTTGTTTGTGATATTAATTAAAATATCACTCACTATAGAAGGACCCATTTTCCTGGAAAATGTTACAGTGAAACTAATCCCAAATCAGCTTTTCTTTTTTTTTTTTTTTTTTTAGATAAACTGTCTAAACATGTTATTTAGGATTCTGTTTATGTTTCTGTGCAAATTTTGACCTTTTTGTGTCATTTACTTGGCAATAGTTATTTCATCAAACGTTGCTCTGGCAGATGAATTTTCCTATTGGTTGCAGCGATACAGCTGGGTACAACTTTGCAACAGAACAATAGGCAAACTGCTTTCCTTTCATTTAATAAAGAAAACCCATTTAAATTTTGGCCCCATTGCTACAAAAAAATTTAATTACTTTGTTTATTTTAAGGAAAAATTTAAGCTTAGCGTATTTATTGCCCATGTGGCAAACCGTTTTGACACTCTGCAATAGTGTATCAGGCTCTCAAAATAGCTACATATCTGTTCATATATAAAATATAAAATTGAAAAAATCTACACAACTAACTTCCTGCTAAATGATGCTAGCAGTGTTACATTGTTGCAAACTGAAGTATTCCATTTGCAGCATCTTTGTAGCTAACTTTGTGTCACTGTGTGTATTTTCCACCTGATGCTGCTGTTAGAACAGCCTTGTATGGGTTGGACTGTATACCCTAAATGAATAGGCCAAAGAAATAAGTTGCGGGTAAAAAAAAAAAATACACACACACACACACACACACACACACAGTCGGGTTGATTCAATTGTCTGCAGCAGCTCTGCAGACCCTGCAGC
>CAEFZY010028286.1:0-12333 GCA_903066815.1 Brachyrhaphis roseni
TATATATATATATATATAGTGTAAATATAACAATTCAAGCTGCTGATTGTACGCCTATAAGGATCTTTACACTATATATATATATATATATAGTGTAAATATAACAATTCAAGCTGCTGATTGTACGCCTATAAGGATCTTTAGGAATTAGAATTGCTTTATGTTTCAGCAGCACAGATGGTTGGTTTGACCTGCAGGTTTGTCCTCTTAGGCTTCAGTCTTTTATGTTTATCTCCCCAATGCAGTGTGTTTATGCATTCAGTTCTAGCTCCCTCTGCGCTTATGGGAGCTGCTGCTTAAAAATTGTTCACATCCACAGACAAAGTCTCCAGCTATTGTGAAAAACACTGAATATTGGCTCTGTTTGCATCATATAGTAAATGTGCAGTGGGAGAAAGGATTATCAGCCTCTAGAGTATGGCAGATGTTTTCACTCTGTGAAGTTGTTATTATTATAGCAAATAGTCTTCATAGAGACACATAATGAGGAAGCGACTACCACAGAGGTGGTTCTTACACGTCTTTTTTGACAGATTTTATCATCACGATAACCCAGCAACTGTACAATACATATAAACAATGAGTGGCTAGGATTAGACTGAAGACCTGGCTAAAATAAAGTCTGTGTCCAACTAGCCAGGATGGTTCTAGAAGCTTTGCATTAATAAATGAAATAGTCTGTTGAAAACTGATTTTGTGTTTCCTTTGCTATGTTTCTTTGGCTTTCTCTAGAATTTTACAAATTGGTTCTTTAGCGTCACTCTGGCTTTCTCTGAGGGCTCAAAAACATGCATATTAGGTTAATTGGTCCATCTAGCAGATGCCTTTTGGTGTGATCGTGTGTGCATGGCTATTTGCTTTGTGTCTCTCTACGTTGCCATGAGATGGCATGGCATCCATTTCATGGTATGCCTCACAATCTGACTGAGGTTAATAGGGTAAACAAAATGGAAAGATGAACTTTTAGAAAAAAGGATTTTTCATTGAGTTTGTTAAACTGTATTGGCTCCCACTTGACAGCAATCCAGTAATGCAGGAGGTTGGAGTGTTTTATCAAAAAAAAAAAAAATCAGAAAAGAGTCAAGCGTTTTAAATGCTTTCACTTCTTCCTAAAACACTAGAGACACACACCCCTCCCCACTAAAAGAACCTTGAAATGAGCAAAGTTGTGTTTGCAGGACTATATAATAGTAAGAACATGACAAGTGTCAAAAGTGACACTACAGAAAGATGAGAGCAGAAGCTGCTTTCACCCCCAGGAGAGGCATCCCAGCTGAAGGAAAGAGATAAACACAGTATGTTTTATACTGCGTGTGTGTGTGCGTTGAAAAAAGTCTGCGTTTGAGACATCCTCTAGTGCACTGAAGGAGCTATGTCTTTGTTACTCTGACAATGCTGCCCTGACACATTTGAAAAAGACTCTTTTTTTCCCCCCCTCTTCTGTCAAACACTTTTATCTTTCCTTCTCTAACTGTCAGCGTTTCGTCCCCCTCCTCTCTGATTCTTTATTTGTACATTTCAGCATTTCTTCTGCTGCCCCCAAACCCCCGATCTCTGAGTTGTGTTCATTAGTTTTCTCTTCTGGTTTCATTTCATAGTCAACTCTTTGTTGAGTCTTAGTTTTTTTTTTTTTTGGGTGTCTTGGAAGTACAGAGTGTGGAAGAGTTAGATGCAAACATGGGGAGAAAAGCAGAGAATATACAGTGTGGAGAAGAGAGGATTGGGGACAGGGGATGAGAAAATGCGTTTTTAGAGTGCTATCAGAATAATGAAATGATAGGCAGAAAGCTTGAAGCTAAAATAGAAAAATGGTTAAAAAGAGGAATAAAAAAAACAGCAGAAGGATGAAGTTATGTGCTACTGCAGCAGGATAAGTGATCCCTGCGGTAGATAGAAGGTCAGACACACACTTGACAGTCAGATCGCAGCTTAACCCTGCATCATAACTACACACATACAGGCAACGCTGCACTTGGGCACATGCTCCCTGACACAAACGTATACAAATGCACACTCACAGACACATCCAGATGATGCAAGGCAGACGGACTGGGAGCAGGATGGCTGTCAAAACAACAGCATCTGCTCAGCATCACACACAACGCTCCAAGCAAACACACACAAGCATATATCCAGCAAACAGCGCCCAAGCAGTCCTTAGAGGGATCAACTCTGATTTTTGATAAACTAGTGCAAGCCCAGCTGGGGCCTGGCAAACACACTCAAACTCACACACTTTAAAAGTGCAAGGTGCACATAGCTCTAAACATTTCACCCTATTTTTTTTGTTTTAAATGTAATCGTTACTGTTATTTTTAAATGAAGAACTGCAAATATCGGTTTACGGAAACTTTTTATTTTTTGTTTTATTATTTTTTATGCAGAAATATTTAAGCCCCTTTGCCCTTTTCACATTTTTTCCTACCACAGACATCGGTGTATTTTATAGAACGTTTATGTGATAGAGCATCACAAATGATGGCTTAATTGTGTACAGGGAAGATAAGGATACGTGGTTTTCAGTTTGTTTTTCAAATAAAAATCTTAGAATTTTGGTGTGCATGGTTTGGTGTGCATGTGTACTTAGTCCATGTGTACATTGCCCAATACGAATGCAATTTCCAACACCTATAGACTGATATGTTGGTCAATTTTTCTTTGCAAAAATAAACTCAAGCTCAGTCAGATTGGCTGGAGAGCATCAATGGCCTAAATATGTACGTTTAGCTCTAGCCTTGATTTCTCAATTGGATTTAGGCCTAATTTTCAACTGTTTCAATCTGTCACATGGATGTGTTCCTCTAAACCATTTCACTGTACCTCTGGTTGTACGTTTAGGCTCCTTGTCCTGTTGGAAGGTCAACCTCTATCCACTTAAGTATTTTGCAGACTCCAATGTATTTAACTCAGTCACCTCTACCCAACCATCTCCAATCTAAACATAATGATCCTCACAGGTTGCTGCCAGCATTATGTATCACTGTGAGAATTTTATTTGTGTAAAAAATCAAAACCAAAAGTTCTCCCCTTTACATATTTTTTCATCTGAGCTGTTGATATCGCTAACTCCTCCAGACTTATTCTTCACTTATTAATGCTCTCTGTAGTCAGTCTGTAAGTTTCTCCTAAGTTGTTAAATGTGCTGTACCCTCTGTTATAACATGAAGGATTAAGCAAGTTATGTTATGGTTGTAATGTGACCAAAAAAACAATGTACAAGTAGTTGCAAGTCAGTGTATCATTGCAAACACTGGCGCCTGAAAATTTCTGAGTAGATCCAGATAAAAGTAGATGGAAAAACAACCCAGTTAAATAAAATTTAAATAATCTCTTAACACAATGCAGTCAAGTTATTTATACTTTTTGCGTTTGTGACCTCATTCAACTTTCATTAACTGTTAAAAAGTTAGCACATTAACTTTGCCATTAAAGGAGCATTTATCATCAAAGATAGATACACCAAAGACTCAAGCCAAAAGTTAGTATCACCAAGTTCTCATATTTTCATTTCTTTTCTTTTTTTTGCTTCATTGGATCTATAATATTGATGCCATTTTTAAATCTTCCATCTTATCTAATTTGTCCTAAGTAGATGAATTAGTACCCTTTATTTCTCTTCAGCTACCATAGAGACACATTGTATTCTTTTTGGACA
Source organism: Brachyrhaphis roseni (assembly GCA_903066815.1). Lineage (NCBI taxonomy): Eukaryota > Metazoa > Chordata > Actinopteri > Cyprinodontiformes > Poeciliidae > Brachyrhaphis > Brachyrhaphis roseni. Next base: position 3,656 of record CAEFZY010028286.1, read on the forward strand.
GCAGTACTTTGTCCTTGAGGCCTGATTTGTCACAAAATGCTTTAAAAATGCACAAAGTCAGTAATCTGACAACAGTGGGGAGACACTGTTAGTCAGCGGTCCTGTGGTTTGCTCACAGAGGGAGAGAGAGCTGCTTGGTCAGGGAAAGAAGAAAACATGACCAAAGACGCATATCTATTAATAAAAACAGATTGATGAGGTCAAAATCATCTGAAAATAATACTTCAAAAAGGCAGAGGTCAAAAGTGGCAAAAATCAAGACATACAATGAAACATTGTCATACTCAAAGCGGTGAGATTTTGAAAGGAGATAAGAATATATTTTTTTTTTTAATCAAGAAACCTTTCAGCGACTTTACTGAACTGACCTGAACTCTCAGTTGTGTTCCTCGCTCTTCATGATGCTCTCATGTCATAAAGACAGTCGCAGATAAGGTAAGCCCTTGTGTTAATGTTGGGTCTAAGCTTTTGGAATGGTCTCTGTTTATTTTCAGTATAAGATAACATTGATTTAAGATCAATAAACACTCTAACGTGATTGTCACCTCATTAGCCAAAAAGACCTAGCTTCAGCTTCCAGTTAGAGTCCAGTTCTGGCCGGTGTAGCATCGATGTAGTTTAGTGAGTTTGCTAAGTAAGCAAGAACTTTGTCTTTCATTTAATTTAGTGGGGTAAATATTTTACACTGAAATTTTAAACTGAAATAGGTAATCTAAAGGGTCCCAAAACCTTTAGAAACCACTGCATTTTGTAAAGGCAACATCTGTTTGTCTGCTTTAGTGTAAATCAGGGCTAATTGATTGTCCTGCTGTTCAGATTACAGTAGCTGTCAACAGGGGCCGAGTGTTTCTCTAACAAGCTGCATGAACATACACACCTTCACAATCTCCTAAGCTCATACACTATTATGTCAACTCCTAATGTGAGGATAGGCTCGGTAAAATTTAGCTACGAACCTTCATAGAAGCACATATTCACACCTACAAAAGGTCAGCAAAATGCAGGTGGCATGATCTTGTCCCAAGTGGTTTCCATGACATTTGCCAGTTTGACAGATGTTGAAGATTTCTGAAGAGAATCCCCCTGCCTTGATTGATATGTATTTATACTGCAGCCACACTTTAGGCCTAAGTAAGAGAAAATATAAAAAAATACTATCTGGGTTCTTTTGAAAAAACAGTCAGTAACACCTATTAATGTAGAATAATGCAAAGGCAACAGTCTTCGTCAAGCTTGACTGCAAAGACATATTTGTTCGCACAGGGAGGATGTAGTCGATGAGGTCTCAGCAAAGGGGTTCCACCGTGGGAGGCTACAAAGGGAGAAGATTCTCTCATCCCTCATCCTTTCCTTCTTTCTGTCTAGCCCTTCCTTCAACCTCAACTCTCTTCCCACACCCACAGACTTCCCTCTCTTTGCTTTCTTCCTTGCAATGATGGATTTCTGCCCTATCCATCATTCTGTGCTTCCCTTTCTCTCTTTCTCCTCCTATTTTCTGCATGTCTTCTTCTGTTTATATCGCTATTTGTCTTCCAATTTCTTCTCTTTTTTTATGGTAATGCTTTTATTTTTGCTCATGTTACAACATGCACAGTGGGTATCAAAAGTATTCACATCCCTTTTTAATGTAAAATTTTCATCATACATAGAAGCCATAATACATTCTAATAATGACTTTTCCACATATTTTGTGTCTCTTAATGTGTATAGTTTATAACTGACAAAATTATTTAACAAGAAAAAGATAGAAAGACTCAATTAAGTGTGTTGACATAAATGTAAAGTTCTCTGTGAATGTCTCAGACAATGGAAACTTCACAAGAAGGAGTTGAAGGAACTATCATGGGAGGAAAAACCCCTGCATGGGATGTACCATGGATAGATAAATGCAAAAGCCTGGCATTTTAAATACAAATCTACTGTAGTTTTGCATATCATGCAGAATATCCCTTCAACCAACTTGTTGTTTCTGCTGAGTTGTTTTCTTTTTTCAGCAGTTTTGTGTGTAAAACATGATGTACAGCAGTGCTAGGGTTTTGGGGGCTTTGGGGGATTTTTTTTTCATAAATTGCATAGTATGTATCGTAATGTTTGGACTATAAGCCGCGGCTTTTGTCACTCGCTTTCAACCCTGTGGCTTACACAATGATGCGGCTTATTTATGCATTTTTTCTAACGGCCACTAGGGGCACTCAAGCAGAAAAGGTAAGAGTGAGACACGGGGAATATATGTGTCGAGGAACACGCAAGTTTAATGTAACGTAACACGTCTCAGTGCGCGGGAGGAAGATGAAGACGGCTCTCAGTGACTTTTACCGGTATGTTTTTTTTAATCAGCCCTGTTAGTGCTGTGCTACCATGTTGCTGCTGTGTTACTGCCGTGTCACAGGTTCTGTTTGGAAAGAAAAGCTAAGGTATATTATCAAAATTTTGAAAACTCTTTCTGTGTACCGTCTGTATGTAGGCACATGCGGCTTATAGACAGGTGCGGCTTATGTATGTATAAAATTGTTTTTCCTTTAAAATGTACTGGGTGCTGCTTATAATCAGGTGTGCTCTATAATCCGGAAATTACGGTAGATTTGCTGTTAAAACTTTGTAGATGATGTTTGAAGTTACTGCCATAAGGTACAGGATACTGTAGCTAACTGATCAGCTACAATATATTCCAGTTCAGCACCTTAAAACAAGCTATAATCCATATTAATTACACATTCCAACATAGTCTCTTTGGTTTGCACAGAGATGCATTCTGCTAATTGTGTGTAGAGGAACCAATGTTTGCGTGCGCATGTGGTGTGTGTGAAGTGTGTGTACTGCTTCTGCATTCATGTGACAAGGCTGCCGGTCGTTCAAATGCAGTGTCTCCACTGACCTGTCCTCAGTGCTGACTCAGCCAATGCTGCTCTTCCTGCATTATTCAGCAAGCTCTGCCAAGGTGTTAAACAGGAGCGCATCAGAGCAGAGGATGGGTGCCTGCTAAGTGGACTGCCAGCAGATAAGGAGAATGGAGACATGTTAGTTTTGTGCATTGCAAAGGTTGGGGAAAGGTGGACATTTTTAGATTAATTACATTTCAGCTTTGTTTCGAGAACATTTAAATGGATAGCAAATCATATTTTATTATCATTATTTTTTTTTTATTTTAGTGAACTCAAATCATAAAAGACCTAACATGGTATAACAGAGTATTATGAAGCTGTTAAAAAAAACAAAGCCCTAACCTACAAATATTTTTGTACTTGGTTTCCATGCGTTTTTCCAGTCTTGCAGCACAATTAAAATGTAAATAACTCCCCTGTGAAAGTATCACCCCACCTCTGACCAATTTTGAAAAATTCCGATTTTTAGAAAGGCTGACTTTGTTTTTGGACATATTTCTTCATTAAAATGCTGTGTTTAGAGGCTATCTGAAATTATCTAAAAATATACCCTTTTTGATCTTTATAACCACCCTTTCTAGCAGAGAGCAGACCATCCCCTTCTTTTCTGCCCATTAGGCTAATTTGCCCTCTCAGAAGGTGTTGAGTCACAGATGTCTAAGAGGCCCTTGTGGAAGTTAAGTGGATGCTAATGCTAATCAAAAGGCCCAAAAGGACCATTGAAACCTGCTGGCAAATATGTAGGAACCAGCAAAAAAGATGCTGCAGTGGAGAATATTGTAAATACATTGTGAATTGCTGATAGATATCTTGAGGTGTTCCGCATTATTTGACAAAAATAAGATATGAAGTTGTACACATGGCAACAAAACACTAGAGACATTGATGGTATTACATAGATGGTATTTCGAGGACAGACCTGCAACAGTTAATGCCAAGCCTTCTTTATGAGTCAACCTTAGACATGCTCTTTGGTGTAGCCTTTACAGCATTTGAAGCGTTGAGGCCCCTTGAGGTCTGACTTGTTCTTTCCCTTGTCTCTACTCCTTTCATTTTTCTATGCTACATGCATTTTCATGTTTCTTTTTTCTTCATCTTTGTCCTTCTCTATCTCATTCAATCACCTTCTCCTCTTGTGTTTTTTTTTTTTTTTGTCTCCAGTAGGTGACTGCCCTTCATCTTTGCTCTGTTTTGGTCTTGTTTATCATCCCCAGTCTACCTTTTTAGTAATTCTGACTCCATTTAGACTGATGTTTCCATCCTGTGAGGATGTCTGCTCTGTCATATGTGGTCCTTATGCTGAGCAAACATGGCTCTGGTCATGCCCACGTTTGTTTGTCTAACCTTGCCTGTCGGTGTCACAGGGCATGCCTTTGTTTTGGCTTCAAAGGTATATTCACACTTTCTCACACAAATTCACACACTCAGCTGCTCTTAGACAAAAATCTCTTAAATCTTTGCACAGAAGTATGCGGTCACAACGAACCCTTTTCGCATGCTGATGCTGTCACACTGAAAACATCCACCCACACAGATGCACACGGATGGTGTTACCCCCTTCATAAGTAGAGACTGCAGAGACAAACACCCCACAGTGTTTCTGACTGAATCAAAATTGTCCTCAGGCAGGGGGCCTCTAAGGACAACTGTTCAGTTTTAACTTTATTTTTGCAAAGACTGAGAAAAAGACAGCTAAATTAAGAAAAGATAATAGTGATAGTACAAAAAGGAAAGTGATTGATGTACAATTATGCAAACCATAAATAAGTTTATTAATTGTAGGAACAATACTCATTCAACAGTCTGAAGGTTGAGCAGAATGCACTGTCTCTTGCTCAAACCTTCTTCCAAATGGTATTTGTGTGAGGGCCATTTTAGGCCTCCAGAAAGTTCTTGGAGATAGTGAGTGGTGGAAGTGTGCTGAATGCTCTGTAGAAGTCCACCATAATCTCCACTGTCATAAGCAGGTTAACCTCCGGGGTTGTGATAGTGGACCCACTGATCTTCCTCCTGTCTATATACAGGCTTGTCATTGTCCTGACAAATTTCACACATTACCTTCAGTTTTTTACCTAAGTTGTGTGTATTTGTATTGTGTGAAAGAATTAGTGAAGCCTTAGTGAAAGGTTAACACTAGCCAGTTAATTAAGCTAGCTAATTTTATCCAGTTCAATTCCATTCAGTTTAGCACCGATTTAAAACATATCTCATGAGGCACTTCTAGATTCTTACTTTAAATTGTGCACTATCCAAAACAATAATAAATGTTTTCTAATAATTTAATAAAATGTTGCAGTAGCAACACACAGTTCTTAATACATGTTCTGTTGTGGAAATGTAAAACTATGACATTTGAGCAATAGCTTGGACTCTATGGAAGGATGTTAACACTAAATAATTTTGTCCCTTGGCACTCACCCATTTGTCAAGAATGACATCAAAGGAAATGGACCATGCAGCACTGCTTTCAATAGAGATTACTTCTAACATGGTCAGGCCTGTATTCTTCTCTGCTAAGTCACATGGTCAAATGGGTATTTTTAATAGTTTTAAACAAATGACAGATGTTGCTAATGCACTTTTAAAGAGTAAATATTTAACATTGTGTCACTTGGGATTAAGTCACTGTTCCTACTCTTCCACTTAATATTACATCAACCTGTTGCTTTCATCTGGCCTAATTCTTTCTCTGTCTTACTTTTGTTCATCCTCACAGCAGAGAGATATGAACTTTGTGTAAAGTATGTTAAACATATGCAGCAATTAACCACATAAAAACATGACACTTTAAATTAGATTCATTTTAGATTACACACTGCATCTGATCAGACTTATTAGATTCATCACAACTGTGAAGTATCTTGCAGTGTTAAACTGAGTGACGACATTTAAACTCAAGTTTATCACTTCAAATACCAACATTTTATGTGTTTTATGATTCATCATCTAGTTAAACAAATGATTACAGAAGAACCACAAATAAACCACTTTATTTTTCTTGTCATAATCATATAGCAAATACAGCACACAGATGCAGGACAACAGGGACTTTTCACTTTTCTAATAATAACTTATGCCAACCTGTGTGCCTTATACAGTAACCAGTGTAAGCTACACTGACATAACTTACCTACTGTCTGTCAACCACTTTGAAAAGCTTTTTTAAAATTTCCTATGATATATTTATCTTTTTCCCTGTTGTGTTTTTGTGCCCATGACAGTTTTCTTTTCTGCTTCTCCATCTCTAGCTCTGTCATCTAATAGCAACACGATTCAAATAAATAAAAAATTGCACCACAGTGTGTTCTCAAAGGGCTGCGCAATGGTGTGTGTGTTTGTGTGTGTATGAGAGGAAATGACAGGAGGGGAAGGAGCAGGGAGGCGCCTAATCCATGCCGTGTCTCTGATATTGATCATATCATTTACACATGCATAAACAGCTCTTAAATACAGAAAATGCTGACTAGAAATATTTTTTCCTCCATTGCTTTGTTATTATTCATCACCCCTATGCCCACCACCTAGCTCACATTACCTTATTTATAAGGTATGTCATTCATGAATATTGTGTGAAACAAGATGTCTGAGTAGTTATAATCATCTATCATTAGTTTAGCCTATTTAATAACTTTATACGTTTGCTAAACTAGCAAGCTGCCATTAGCCTACTGTGTGCATTGTTCTGGTGTTTCTCTGTGTGTTGTCTCTTGCATGTGGGCTTGCATATTGATAATTATTTTTGCTTATAATTAAAAAATATATTATGTTTTCTCAACCAAAATATGGCTGCAAGATTTACAGCTGAAATGGTCCTACACACAGACTCTTGCACTCCCACACACACAAAATAGATATTGATATTTTTCTATTGCTGTTGTGCAGTTTTTCTTCCAACTTTCAGAATGTCTCAAGTGTTTTTAAAATGTTAAATATGTTAAAAATACAATTATTTATATAAAACCTTGAAATCATTAAGTGAACTCAAATATTATACAAAATATATTACAAATGAATGACCGAAACCAAAATGACAAAAGTGACCCCGAAATATATTGATTCTAAAATGGATCATTTTTGTCACACTTATGTAAGAGTGTAGGGTCCTGTCACTCAGGCATAAGGGTTAAGTAAACTATAGGGGAAAATGCAGTGAAAATGGAGCAGGATGGAGACACTGAAGAACCAAAGGAAAAGTAGTTGCAAGCACATTTGGGGCGATAGTTGATGCTGACCAAAGCTGACACCCCTCGGTATGCAGAGCACACTCCTGAACTGTGTGCATGTCTGTGTGTCTTTTTCTTCCTTTTTACATGCCTCTATGCTCTTGTGAGCGTGACTGAAAAACATGCAAGAAAATTTAAAGCTGATTTGTCATGAGAGAGTGGCAAAACAGTGGAGCCAGCATCAGCTCTGATAAGCAGCACAGCGATGCATATAGGCACACACACTTGAGATGCGCTCACACATGCATTGAGCTAACATTTAGCCAGACGGAAAGGGCTTTGTTTTTTTTCTCATGGGTGGAAATACGCTGAGGGAGGAAGTAAAGACTCTCACATCTACAGCCAATGCACATTTACAACACGGAGCATATGTAACGCTGAACAGATGCTAATAGGGGTGTAACGATGCTTAAAAGTCACGAGATGAGATAGGGCACTACATTCAGTTCACAAGAACGAGACAGGACAAGATTTTAAAATAACTTTCAAGAAACGTCTTTGGCCTTTATTCTGCTTTTTATTGATTTTTGTCAAACTCACAAGGTATCGTTCTTGTTTTGATCTCTTTTTATATTTTCAGACCTTAGCAGTCCTTCAACTATGCATAGTCTGCAGGGCAACAGTTACCACTTCCAAGCTGCTATTGATATAATGTGCTGTGATTGTGATGTTGCTCGATGTACCCCAGAAACTTTGCCATTGGTTGTTATAGCTAACTCAGTGACACCAATCCTGTGTGACGGAATGGGGCAAAACTATTGTGGAAAGCTTGTGAACCCAGGGCACTTTGACACAAATCATATAGTTTACAAGTTAATGTTCCCAAATAGCAAGGAAATCTATGTGAAAAATTGTCAAATAGTAATATAAAATACTACAAAAATGGTTTGTGGTTATCCTCACTGACCTAAATTCTGAAATGTTTAGTGTAATTTATATGTTAGACAGTGAGAAAGAAAAGGTTATCTGTCTTACAGTAATGTTTATGTAAATGTCAGTGCTTAACTCTATGTGGCAAATTAAAAACCACTGTAATAGCAACTTTGGCTCCATGTGTCATTGAAACTGAAATAGCTTTCTGATTTATGGGTGTAATAGATTTGTCATACAAGATCTTGCAATATTGACATGTCATAATATTTCTTGATGAGGTGAGTTCTAACTCACTAGCAATTTCTGATCATCATGGCTTCGCCTGAGGAAATTGTAACAGAAGATCCCCCAACCACACCGAAATCATTTGTAAGAACATTGAACATTGCCTCGCTAAAACAACAGATAACCGGGTGTGTAGGCTGTGATTGTGAGGTACGTCACATCACAGTGCACATTATCAATAGAAGCTGAAAAATGTTAAATGTTATGCTGCATATAAGCATTATTGAAGCACTGTCCTAAGGTCTAAAGAGATAAAAAGAAATCAGGAAAAAAACAGTTTGTGGAGTCTCTTGCAAAAGTTATAAAAATGCAGACTATATTCCCTCTTGTTGCATAAATTTAGTCTTCGAAGTTTTCTTGAAATCAATAAAATCTTGTCCTGTCTCTTTCTCAAGAACTAGACATATATATATAT
>CAEFZY010028289.1:0-19102 GCA_903066815.1 Brachyrhaphis roseni
CGACCGCAAACCGCTTCCGTCGACCCCAAACCGCTTCCGTCGACCGCAAACCGCTTCCGTCGACCCCAAACCGCTTCCGTCGACCCCAAACCGCTTCCGTCGACCCCAAACCGCTTCCGTCGAACCCAAACCGCCCCAAACCGCTTCCGCCGACCGCAAACCGCTTCCGTCGACCCCAAACCGCTTCCGTCGACCGCAAACCGCTTCCGTCGACCCCAAACCGCTTCTGTCGATCCCAAACCGCTTCCGTCGACCCCAAACCGCTTCCGTCGACCGCAAACCGCTTCCGTCGACCGCAAACCGCTTCCGTCAATCCCAAACAGCTTCCGTCGATCCCAAACCGCTTCCGTCGACCCCAAACCGCTTCCGTCGACCCAAAACCGCTTCCGTCGACCCCAAACCGCTTTCATAAACCCAAACGTTTCATAAACCCGGCAGGGAATGTTGTCCCCGTCCTCCTCTGGGATTGGCCGAGAGGCTGCGGTCGTTATGGGAACAAAGTGAGCGCTGGCGGGTGATTAGCCTGCAGTAATGAGCCGACAGGTGGTCAGTCAGAGTGCAGGTGTTCATCTGTATTCATGGCCCCCTCTGGCTCTGAGACCCGACCAGAACCGTCCAGAACCGTGAACACCACCTCAACCTGCTTGTTAGAGTGAGAGTGTGTGTGTGTGTGGATGTGTGTGTGTGTCACACCTGTCTCTGAATCAGCGCCAGCATCTGCTCTCCCTCCTCCATCAGCCGCTCCACCGCTTTCGGATCTTCCACTTCCCTGTTGGCCCTGAAGGCATCACGAACACGCCGCAGTGCGTACGTCCTGCAACACACACACACACACACACACACACACACACACTGTGGTTTCATTTATAATGAGGAAAGGCAGGCCAACGAGTGGAGAGGGAGGGAAGCAGGAGCTGCTAAACTCTGGGAGGAGTTCAGGAGCAAACAGCCGACCAGAGGTGGAAACAGCTCCACACTAAACCAACAGGAAGATAAATTAGAGCCAAACAAACCTCAGGGCGGCGCAATAAAAAACAACAACCGCTTATTTATTTGTTTTTATGCTCCTCGCATATAAAGAAACCTGCAGCAGCACAAAGAGATGCTGCTGATGAGCGAGCGTCGCAACGGGAGCTGCTTCCTGCTTTATGAGCACAAAACACCCGAGGACCTGAGGAAGAGGAGGATGAAGGCTCAGCAGTGACACCGCGGCTTCAGACGCAGCAACCAGCCAATCAGAGAGCAGCAGGCCAGGTACTGAAAACCTGGAGGTCATTAAAAGCATCAAACTGGGGAGAATAAGGTGGAAAAAATAAAGAAATAAAGAAAATGAAGGGAAAAAGGAAAAATGGCGGACATATTTAACCTTTAGATGATGGTGCTTCTCTTCAGTTTAATATCCCACAATCCTTTGCTGCATCAAGATCGTCTGAACAAACAAACATGAAACAGTTTCAGGTGTAGCTGTGAAGGTCGTCTGACTTTCCTGAACGATCAAACCAGCAGAGTAAAGATAAGGTCCGGTTCTGTTGGAGGGACTGAAGACGGGTCAGGAACCAGAACAACCCAGCAGCCTGTGGTGGCGCCGCTGAGCAGAACTGATGGGATTTGAGCTGAAGCTCTGCAGAGATCAATGAGGCGCCGCTGGCTGGGCGGCAGAGAGGGACGGACCCATCAACTCTCTGATCCGATTCAAACCGGACCCGATGGCGCTTCACCACAACCTGCTCCTCTCAGGACGCTCACATCCTGTAATCAGGTCCAACCGGTCAGCTTTACAGACGACGTTGACCTCTGGCAGAGACTAATGGTCTGTTTGGCTCCATCACATCTATAAAGTTTGTCTCAGTGACTTTGAGGAACAACCTGCAGCTCTGGCCAAAACATCCTTACATTAAACATAAACAGGCAGAGGCATGAGGTCATCACTCCTGGATCCCCAGGAGGATCCAAGGAGATGGAGGTCTGGGTCTCACACAGAACGACAGAGAGACGGGCTGATGGACCAATAGATGGACAAACTAATTGATGGATCTTTGGGTTGATGGGTGACACTAATGGGAGGACGGACAGATGACACAATGGATGGACCAGTCTGACCAGTGGACATCAGAAGTGGTTGATGGACAGAACAGGAATGTGTTCTCGTCCCAGCAGGGGAAACTCAGATTGGACGGGTTGACGGACAGAGTGAGTGATGGACAGACTGATGGATGAATGTATGGACGGGTTGACGGATGTACCGACAGATTAATGAATGGATGGACTTTAAGTTCACTGGATTTTTTTATTGCTGCTGTCAGAACATTTTGTTTCTGCAGAAACTAAAAGTGTTTCTGATGCTTGGAGTCCAAAGACAGACTGGAGAGATCCAGATTAGAGTCTGCCTGAAGGGAAGGAAACCAGAAAGAGACGAAGGACGGATCAGAGAAAGAACTGATAGTTACTGTTGTATCTGTATTTATTAATAAGCAGCAGCAGCTTCTGTACCTGTCAGCTCATTGAGGAAAACCCGACAGCGAGAGACTCCAGACAGTGAATGACTGAACGGCGTGTTTGTGAGAGAGTGAGTCATCCCGTCACGGGAACTTCAGAGGGAAATCTCCTCTCTGATCTTCAGACGAAGAGACGGGAAGGGGAGAGGAGGCGAGGAGATTTTCACAATCACTTATTCATCACAAGTCTTTGTCATCTCGCTGATAAGTTGGCAGTTCTCAGAGCGGCGCCCACGCTGCGTGGAGGACGCTGCGGGGGGAGGATATTTTTAAGCAGGGAAGTAAAGACATCAGGAGGAAAGAGAGGAGAGGCAACAGCAGGATGCAAAGACACGTCTAACCCAGGACACCTGACAGTCAGGTTGCTCTTGATTACAATAATCCTCTTATCCATTTAGAGATACGTTACAGTAACCAGGAACACATCATTCCTGAACCCAGTTCAGCCATAGGTCCACTGGTTGATGGTACGATTAGGGCGGAGCTACTGGCGAAACTCAACACCGTCCATTGATTGGGGGACAGAAAGTGTCACGTCTGTCGTTGCTCTTGTTTGACGATGCGTTTGGTGTTTGAGTTCAACCCCGTTTGGTTAAAAGTCGAGCTTTTTAAAGCTCAATGATTGGTGATCTGTGAGAAACCTAACCCTACATGAAGCCACTTCTCCGCCTGAATGGCTTTAACTGCTCCAGATTCATCTCCATTAGCAGATCAGTTCCTCCCTGTTTTTAGTAAATCACTGCAGTGGCAGTACAAACTGGGAACATCTGTGTTGCGCTCAAGCAATTTGACCGACACCTGACCTTGTTCGTTCATCGGCACGTCACTTTAGACTGCAAGCATCTCAACCACCTCCATGGCCGGCGGACATCTTGTCTGCTAGCAAAAAGCTGCTTGAGGTGGAAGAGTGTGACCTTGCTCAACGTACGTCAACTTTAAGAGCAGAATGACGATGATTTCAGCAGGAGTGTCTCTGAAGAACGAGCAGCAGTGAAGATCCAAGGGCCGGTGGTCAACGTTCTGTCAGTTACTCACCAGCCAGCTTGAAAGAATGGAGCTACGTAACATTAGTTTGGTGTGAATTTCATTCCTCATTTAGGTTTTTCTTCTCATAAAGTTCAATCGCCTTGGCTAGAACCAAACCAGACATTAACCAGACGGAGTGAGACCTGATAAAGGAGAAGCAGCTAAAGACCAAAGTCTTCATATTTGATCTAAGTAGCAGATCACCCGTGATATAAATACAGAGGATAGAAACAAAAAGAAAACTGGTTCGATCTAGACAGCTTCAGGTGTAACAGATCAATCACTGTTCACCTCTAAAACTAGAGAATGTTGTTCACTTTTATCATCAGTCAGTACTTTGGTTTCAGGTCCGCCTGACTTTGCAGAAAACACCACAGATCTCAAAGCTCTTGCTGGTAATAAAACAGTTTTTATTAACTATATTCTGTGTGCCTGACTGTCCGATCCAAACTGCTCTGCTGCTCATCACCTCACTGTTTCACTTTCCTGTGGAAGTTCATGAATGTTTCATCTGACTTCTGTTCGTTTCCGTGTTTTCTCTGGTTGACAAAACCTTCCAAACTCAGGCAGAGTTTTATCCCATGAAGAGCAGCGAGCGCCTGCCTGCCTGGCTGCCTGTTAGTGCAGCATCAACAGAACAGCGCCGGCAGCAACGTCTGGCATATTCAGGTCACTCCACAACAACCTGGAAGCTCAGGTACGACTCAGAGCAGGAGCAAATCACTCCCACACGCTGCGCTCCGCCGCTTCCCACCAGGACACAACGGCACTTTGTGTGTCAAAGAGGAGTCACGGCTCAGAGAGAATGGAAACGTTCACAAGCAGCGGTTAGATGTTAACATTTTTATCAGAGGAGACAAGAGACGTCGTTAAAATAGAAATTTTATAGCTTGATTTTAATACGATTCATATTTTTTATTAAGTGCTCCAAAAACTGACTTTCCTCTGATGTGGGAACATTTCTGAAAAAAATCAAATTTAATCAGACCCTTCGAAGCGGCTCTGATGCGACGTTGGGAATCCTGTGTGTTGATACTGAACATTTTGACTTGTTTACTTGAAAATGAACTTTGACTACAAAATTATTGAGGGAAAAAATTGCAGATTCATAAAACTGATTAGCCGGAAGTCATGACCTTGTTTAGCAGTAAATGCTGCGACGTAATACACAAGAACTATGTTACAGAGAATAAAGAAAAATGAACAGACTAAAAAATAAATCACAGAAAGCATATAAAGATATCTACACAAAACAAGGAAAGAATAAATTTACATGTTTTGCACTCCTAGACACTCAAAGTACACAAAGTATTTAAGCACTAAAAAAGTGGATTTTTTAAATCTGCTTCCGTTAAGCTGGGATCCGTTTGTGACGTGTTGCTGCCACTAGGTGGCGATAATGCACCAAGTTGCCAAAGCTTCGAAACCTCATAAAGAGGTAAAGACCAACAGGAAGACGTCTTTTTATGGTTAATAGAATAAAATGATGCATTATTATCCAGTTTCATCTCATTCATTATGACTGAACGATATTTCTAGTTTTTACAGTTATGATACAGTAAATCCCAGATCAGCTGACTGGCCAGTTCTGCTCCAGATAAACTGATCCACAGGTCGGGTTGTTCCAGAACCCAGAACCTCCTGACTCATTCCTCTCTACCAAGTCCATTCAGTCAGAACTGAACCTGCTTTACCTCTGATCTCTAGTGATCATTTCACAGCATTTACACAATGAAGCTAAAGCTACATTAACAGGAGCTCGCCGCCTGTAAACTGACGCTATTTTCATATTTTAATTGGGGAAAAGTTTAAAATTTTGACAGAACGCCTAAACACCTGCAGTCAGCTGTAGTTGTATTGCCAGGCCATCAGATGTGATTTTAGCATGTCATTGAACACACATGTGCGTTTGACCCTTAGCTTCACCTCATAATAAACCCAGCTCTGACGAACCAAGCGCTCATGCATACCAAGCTATGTTAAACTGAACAGGTCAAGCATCAAGATGCTATCTGTTATTGTTTTTGTTGTTATCAGAGTACTTCACACCTCCAGCAGGTGTTACAGAAAAGTTTCACTTTGATTCCTACTTTCTAAACATCTTGGTGTCAGAGCCTCCCGCCACAATGGCTCCGTGTAAACCAGAATCTCTTCTATGTGAGATCCAGTTTGAAATATCCAGATTTTTAAATGTAACTAAGCTCCGCCTTCTGACAAAGTTCAGAAAATTTAACCAAAAGTGGGCGGAGCCAAGATACAATTAGGGGCGTGGTCAAATTGGAGACTGATTGAAGCATGTTAAGCTTTGCCACTTTGTCATATTATTCAACTCTTCAGACCCTCTACAAACTTTTTCTTCTTCAATAAAAACCGACTATGATGATCACGAGCTGTGATGCAGAGTTAAGGTTGTACTGCTGGAACCAATAGGAAAACTCAACTGCAGTACCACTGTTCGTCCCAAAGAGGGCAGCACTAAGACAGCTTTCAGACAAATATTGCATAGTTTTAAAAAAATTACACAAAAAAATTCCAATTTAAAGATAAAGATAGCACCTTCAAATTCCAATGTAGGCAATTAATCTGAGAAAAACAATGTTTTTATTGGAGTTACTTTGACTGGAGGATTTGATCCATATCTCTAAATTACATCAATAGTAACGTTAGATTTAACATTATGAGATGTAAACTATTTCAAGCAGCAGTTAACTCATCATGACCTGAACACCATCAGATTTAAAACGTGTTTTAAAGCTGATGTGCGCATTAATGGTTCTGTGGTTTAAACTGTCAGATCTCATGTTAGCATGGAACTGAACCTTCAGTTCTCCTCCAGGGTTTCATAAACACTGACCCTGCTTCATGTAAACACAGCGGCTAGCTGCGTGTTTAGCCACTGACAGGCGGTTTAAACCGGCCGGAAAGACCCCTCACACCGCCGACAGCCCGGGACTCACCTGTAGTTGTAGGAGGGGAACCTGCTGCTCTCCTTCAGCATCATCTTGTAGAGAGAAATCACCTGAGACCGAGTGGAAGCAGCCATGATGCTACACAGTACGCGGCTCCGTCCCTCTTTCCGTTTGAGCTCCAGGACCCTTGTTTCTAGGCAACCAAGTCGTGCCTGAACAGAAACAACGATTTCAAATTGTATGTTAATCACAATTTGATTATTTGTTTTATTTTTAAAAGACTTTGTTTAAAACTGTAATGATTAATAATATAATAAATATAGGTTTGTGACGTAAAATAATATTTATTGCCTTTAAGCAGTGCAGGCGCAACTCCGCCAACTAAACACACCCCAACACAGGAGAGTGACAGAAGGTGAGTTAGCTGTGCTTCTTTAACCTTTAAATATGCTTTTTAAGTCGAGAAACATGAGGCTTTAATGAATGTACTGGTTAAATTCTTCACTACACCCCACTAACTGGTGGTGGTTCGGCTTTTTACAACTTTATTGTGCACATAAAACGTCTTTGTTTTGGGTCAACATGTGAGCAACGTAGCTGCAGAGATAACTGGCTGAGCTGCAGCTGCTTTAAATTAACTTAAACCTCATGGATACACAGACACAAAGTTATTTTAACCTCTGACAAAATATACAGCTAGTAGGGTCTGCTATGACCGTTCTTAGCCTGGACTCTACAGAACCAGAACTGTTAAATAATAATAAAAAGCTACATTTTCCCAAAACGGAAATAAGGCTTCACTTTATTAATCTGATTTTATCAATTCAAAAGTATTTGATTTATCCCAAAGAAAAAACTAAATGTCATTGTAAGAATATTTAAAGAGATGATGTGACCTATGATACTCCTGTAGCAGTCTGTCTTGCAATACATCCAAAGAGGCCTCTGACTGAAGACTGTTGCTGTATAACAGCCTCATGACATCCCTGACATGCTAACAGCTCAATATCCAGACAGCAGAGATGATATTTCACTGCAACACTTCCTGAATGACTCCATCAACTCTTAGCTAGCTATGCTAATCCACCTCTTTTGCTGCTCCTTTTTAAATCTTGTCTGGTCAGAAAGCCTGTCAGAGAGATGTTGGAGTAGGGGATGTGATGATTTAAACTTCCTCCTCCTCTCTGTGTCCATGAAGACTCCCTTTATTAAACTCCTCTTGGATTTGGGATCATAGGTCAGGGAGATGCTAACCAGTTCATTGCTGACGTGTTCCTGATGATCAGGTCTAAATATTGTTCTAAACCGGGTTACTATCTCTGAGTCTACTTCTTGTACCGCTAAACCCCATGACCTCTTTGTGTGTGTGTGTGGGTGTGTGTGGTCTGATCTTTTGCCTGGATGTGTAAAAGGTCACAGACACATCCTGACTCTTGATATCCGTCTGTCTGTGAGAGTAAAGGTCACGGTTCCGGCTGTGCGTGTCGGCCTGTGTTGGTTCTTTGTTGGCGCTGATGCGACCCGGTCCATTTTTAGACAGGTGTGTCTGCTAAAACCCAACAAATACACATGTTGTGTTATGCTAACACAGTTTATAGATCTAAATGACTTTTGTCACATTTTTGTGATATTTTTCTCATTTTATGGTCCTTTTTTATCCATTTATTTTTTTATTTTTGAGTTTTGATTTTAATTTTGTCCTATTTTTTTAATTAAGTTTTGAATATATGGAGGTCAAGGAAGTAAAGTTTGTGACTTTTATTTTAAAAAGTGTCTTCTGGATATATTTTATAAATGCTAAACTTTCAGAACCAAAAATCCTGAATTCTGCAGAACTTAATTCTCAAATTAAAAAGTTTAATCTGAGTTTGAACAGAAGCAGGTCTCAGTGGGCAGACATGGCGGGTTCTGGAGGGAATCACCAGAAACAGGAAGTCCAATCAACGTCAAAGTCAACAAATGTCAGTCAAACCTGTTTTAGAGGAAACAGTCCATACATACTTAAAACCTTTTCTAAAAACTCCTTTTCATTCACTACATGTGCCTTATTATGTATGAACACAGACAGTGGGAATAATGTTAACTCTACATCTGAAGCTACTGTCTGTCTTATTTATCTACCTGTTTGGGGTTCAGCCAATCAACAGCAAGGAAAATAAATGCCACTTCTGGATTGGCTGCTTTTCCCACGCCAGCCAATAGCATGTTAGGTATATCTATAAAATAAATTCTATATTTATATTTTTTAGAATATCTTAGCTAAACACTACAAAAAGCACAAACAGGTGAATTTTTGTAAGTATTTAGGAGGTAAGTTGCTCAGAATAGGCTGCGCTCTGCTATATTACCTGATTCTATAGACAGGTGAACCTGAAGATCACCTGCATCATGATGTAAGTACAGCTGAGTTATAATCACTACAAGTTGCAGCAGATGGAGGAAACATGGACGGTACCGAGAAGCGAACCCTGTGGCGCCCCACAAGGCAGAGGAGGAAGATGGATTATTAATTATTAATCATAATGGAGGCCGACATCAGATAAACTTTTGTGATTCTGATAGTAAGAAAGGCAGAGCTATGGAAGTCCAAACGTGACTAAATATTTCTACAAATAGACACAGAACACTTCCTGCTGTTCCTTTACCTTGAGAAAAACCCAGTTTAATAAATAAATAGTTGGAAATGTTTGTTTCCGCTCCTCCGGTGTCTGTCAGTCGTAAGCTGAGCTGAGTGACGGACGGCTCTGCTCTCAGTTCAATAAAGGAGGATTTCCTTCAGTCCCAGCCGACCGGACCGATTCATCCTCTGAATCCTGCAGATCAGGAGCAGCTTCTGTCACTCCGGGCCGCAGCGCCGCTCAGTTCCCAGGTCGGCTCTGCTCACTTCCTGCCAGCTTCAGCGCTGCACCAAGACTCAAGAGAAACTGTGGAAACAACATCAGCCACATTACAGGGAATCACCCGGTAAAAACTCCAGTTCACTTCCTGACTGAAGCAGCTGCGCTCCAACTCAGAGCCACTGATTTATATTAAATAGTTTGTTCCAAAGCGGTAAAGCGCAGCTCCATCAGAGACTCAGGGAGAACAGGCTGCAATAAAGACGGGAGCTGAGGCTTGGGAACGGGAAGATCTGGGCTTTAGCGGCTCCATGCCTGCCTGGGGCAAATTCACTTCAGGTTATTTATAACTGCCAGTGGTGGCACACTTTCGCTAAGGCGCTAACAGCAGAGCTAACAGAGTTTAGTGGTTTTGACAACTTTGAAAATGTTTAGCAAACTTAGCTTCCTGCAGATAAATTTATTCTAATAAATTCTAATTTACTTCTGTTGAATAAAGTCTAACTGTGTTGTTTTGGTTATTAACTGTTTAACACTCAAGTAGAAGTTTACTTTCATGCTTTTGTTGTGAAATGTGTTTTACTGCGTTAGCATGGTGGCTATCAACTGGTTGAATTTAGCGATTTAGCATTTGCTCCTGCTAAATCATATGATGTTGTAGCGCTTAAGTGTTAGCTTAAACTAAATATTGTGTTGTATTGCTTTAAAATTAGGATTAAACGAAATACTGTGTTTTTGTAGTACTTTAGCATTTGCTTCTGATCACTACCATGTTGTTGTAGTGTCCTAATGTTAGCTTCTGCTAAATACTATTGTTGTTGCACCTCTACATCCTCTAGTGCTTTAGCGTTAGCTTCAACTAAAAACTGTCACTAGAGCATTTAATGCTAACTCCTGCTAAATATGACCTTGTTGTAGAGCTATAGGATTAGCTTCTGCTAAATAATGTTGTAGCGTTTTAGTGTTAGCTCCTGCTAATTATCTTGTTTTAGCACTTTAGCGATAGCTTGAACTAAATACTGTTATTTCAGTGCTTTAATCTTAGCTTCTGCTAAATACTTTGTTGCTTTAGCATTAGCAGAACCACTGTTTACTCTTAGGGTTTTAGGGTTAGCGCAGCTAGCTTTGTAGCTACCTAAGCCAGTGTGAGCCTCCTCATAAGGTAAAGTTTTGGGCCTGTGTTGTGCTGCAGCGGTTTGACGGTTTGTGCTGCTGAACCCTGTGAGCTGATTGGATGTAATGAAGCCTGATGGTCGGAGCAGCTTCCCTCTCAGCCCTGATGAGCCGCTTTGATTCTCCGGCTGCTCGATTCCGTCTCGCTGAGCCGTGAGCTGCAGATTGAGTTTTCCGTCTCCTTTCCACCTGGCAGATCAAGGACCGCGGCGTCCCGGCCATCGATCGCTTCCTCCCGTGTTCAGACGGCGGAAGAACCCGTCTGGGACCCGACCCGACCGCTGCAGATCGACCGGCCTCCTCTGTGGAGAGGTAAAACCAGCCGGTAAACATTTACAGTGGTGTTAAATAAAACTGATGTTCAGTCTGCGCCGTGAAGGGGCTCCAGGCCTCCTGAATGTCAGTCCGACTGGGAACGACCTCAGGATGAATAACTAAACTGTTTGAACGATTCCCAACGCGCCGCCGGTCGCTGTGTTTAATGTCAAACTAAGACCTTGACCCCCATGGTGACCTCAGCTTTGAACTCTGACCTTTTCCAGGTCCTCTGACTCCAGAAGCTGATCTGGAGAACAAATGCAAAAAACGAAATAATTTTCCAGGTTACGAGTTTAAAATATCAGAATTTTTCTCTAATATTCAGAAACTGTTGACTTAAAACAAACTGCATATCTTGTTGAAAAGTGAATTTGTCTTCATTCGACTGAACTCAGATATTTTCAGTGTAAACTAGATAAATAAGTGTTTCTAGTTTTACAGTGTATCTGTGTTAGTAATGGAGCTTCTGCTAAGGTTAATCTGGACGAGTCGCAGCTCATCGCCTGCAGCTCTTCATCTCTTCTTTCCTGTTCCTGGTTTCTGTTTTTCGGGATTCACGATAAATCGGTGTTGAAGTCCGATCAATAAATCTGGACTGATATTAGAACTGATATTTGTTTCCATCTTGTTGCTGCTTGTTTGGATGCAGAGCCTGATAATGGAGTTTAACTGTGTTTGGTTTTACATGGTGGTGAAAATGAAAGGAAATACATGATATCAGTAAATATCAATTATCGACCATAACACATTTTCTTATTGATTGATCGGCAGCCGCCTCCTTCCATCAGCTCCTGACCGGACCCTGATTCAACCAGAGTTCTGGTTCTGTTACATGTTGAGTTTCTGAGCAGCAGGCGGTTCTGGGTTCTGGTTCTGGTTCTGTCAGTGTGGATAAATCTGTTTTCTGCAGAAAGCTGTTGGGTTTTCCTGGCGCTGTGTCTCTGTGTGCTGGTGTCCTCCATCTGTTGTAGGAAAGCCTTCCTGAACCTGCTGAGCCCACCTCACACACACACACACACACACACACACACACGGTTATATAACCTGTAAAACTCCCATCGTCTCAGAACTCGGTGAAATCAGGGGAAGGAAAAACTCATGCAACATCTACCTGCATCCATTCAGCATTTTCAGCCTCTTTCCCTTTAAATCTGCTTTACTGTGACCTCTGACCCCTCAGTGGAGTCTGGAAGTGTCGTCTTCTGATCGGTAAAAGCTGTGAAAATCAAATCTGAAGGCGTTAATTAGAGGCAGCAGAGTGTCGGGCCCCTGAGGGCCTTCACTGGGGCCAACCTGCTGAAGGGTTTTCAGTTAGCGCCAAGCAGTTAGCTGTTAGCGGTGATCTATTAGCACTGAGTGGTTAGCACTGAGCAGCTAGCGTCGAATGGTTAGCGCCGAGTGGTTAGCACTGAGCAGCTAGCGCCGAATGGTTAGCACTGAGTGGTTAGCACTGAGCGGTTAGCACTGAGCAGCTAGCGCCGAACAGTTAGCACCTGACTATAGTACAGTGGCTCCCTGACTGCAGCGCCCCCCAGAGGACGGCTGTCGGCCCAGCAGGAGGAACCAGACGTCTCTTTCTCTCACATCCCTGAAGAGCCGAGCGGCTAAATCAGTTAAAACGTTTTGCTCGTCTCCGTGTGCCGCAGATCTCAATGTTTAACTTCCAGCCTCCGTTCAGCCTCTCCTGAGCGTGTTAGCGCTGCAGCGTGTTCTCGCCTGCGGCGGCGCGCAGGCTAACAGCTGTTCAGGTGGCTTCCTCACCTTCTGCAGCTCCTCCAGCAGCAGATCAGCTGGAGCTATTAATAGAGCAGCAGCAGGAAGTGAGACGGCATCAGGCTTAGAGAGGTTAGCTTCTGTTAGCCTCTGATGCTACCGTCAGGCACCACGATGACCTCTGACCCCTGCAGGGAACTACAGGTCTGCTAGTCTAAATAAAACAGAGCAGAAAGAACAGCTGTGGTTTGGTAGAGCTGAAAGTTCTCCAAACGATCATCTTATTGATTTGTTCTGGTCGATTCTGGACCCGATCAGTCGGATTTTATTCATCTTCATTCTTAGAAGATTAATATAAATAAACTTAAGTCCCACTGAGGATTGTTGTGCCTGGTTTGTTTGTCCAGAAATCAGATGCTGATTAAAGAGGAAACATTAAAATATGGCTGAACATTGAAGCTTTGTGTCCACTGAGCGGGTCGGCTCGGTTCTGCTCGGTTCTTGTCCGTTCGGCTCGGTTCTGCTCGGTTCTGGTTGGTTCTGATTGGTTCTGCTCGGTTCTGGTCGCCACACAGAAAACTCGCTAAGCCCGGTGGAAAAATCTTAAAAGTAGACAGAAAATATGATGCTGATTCTTAAACATAAAGAGTAAAATTAAAATAAACCAATTTTTTCACTTTCATTAAATCCTAATGAATTAATCATCCAGTGGATGTTATGCAATAATGGACACATTTAAAAGGAAAATAAAATAAATATTGACTCAGCATTAGTAAACTTTATTAAAAATGTTCATGTCTGCGGCGCAGAGTTTAGTTTAGTTTAGCTGATGTTTTATAGCAGTTTGAAATAAATAACTTTGTTCACACAGATTCATGCTCACATCAGGCTGCTCATACAACATGCTAACATCATGTAGCTGTGCTAACAGCTAACGCTAAAGCAGTTAGCGTTAGCTGTGCAGCGGCTGAACTCGCTGACCGGCGGTGAACGCTGCAGCCTCATCAGTTTGTTTCAGTGGATCAGATTCATTCATTAATATTCATGTGATAAACTGACTTTATGTTCAAACTCGTTTTTCTGATTGTGAAATGAGAAACTTCTCCATCTGGTGAGATTAACAGGAGTTCTGCTCTGTGTTTCTGCGTTGTGGAGAACATCAGGTCAGGTTTTTCTGTTTCTGGTGGATCAGCGTTTCCAGCAGCGCCACATCAACACCAGTTAGCTTCAGGTTTCTGTCGGCGCATCAGCGCAGGAAAAACCTCGCCGGAGAGGTGATTGATTGGGACGGGGCGGCGGCGGCCCTCAGGGATCGATGGGCCGGACCCACTGCTGCTGTCACAAAGTCCTGACGCCTCCAAACTGACCGAGCTGCTATGAAATAATAATGAAGGATGAGAAAGAAAATCTGCTTCACACAGGAACCAGGCAGGACTGCTGATGGAGGAAGTGACATCACAGCTCACCCTCATAAATGAGGAGATGTAGAAAAATCAACAGATTTATGGTTTATTGTTTTAGATTATGATGGTTTGAACCTGGTTGGTTCAGGATGTTTCTAAATGATCCTTCAGGTCACTTTGAACTTTGAACTTTGGGTCTGATTCAGAGCTTTAATGAATGGATTATGTATGAAATGATGTGAAATTAGTTTGTGGTACTATGGCTGGATCATTTGGCTCATCTCTCTAGAAGTGTTTTTGATCAGTTAATATCAATAATTATTGGTAAATGTTTTGTTTTAAGTATCTGAAAAACAACCAAACTGGTGACGTGACGTTTCCTGTTTCCTTTCACTCCACACAGTTTTATTTTGAAACAGTTTTGAGTCACAGAGGATAAACATGAAACTGCTGCTGCGCAAGCAGGCTGTTGCTAGGCAACCACAGAGCGAGTGAGTTAGCTGATGCTACCAAGCTAGCTGAGTTAGCTTGAGAGATAGAGCAGCTAAACCTTTTCTCTGCCTACATCTCCCAGAATGCTGTGCAGTTCAATGAATCTTCTATATATTAACTATCCAATGTATTGATATTCATTACGTCTGTCACAGTATCTATAGTTATTGATTTATTATCTCTGATTATTAATTTACCAATAATCTGGCCCACCCTGGTTTGGTTCCAGTAGAACCGGGTCGACCGGACCATCAGGTGTCGCACGGGTTCAGTAGGTTCTGACTCCTCTGTCATCACAAAGCATTGTGGGTAGTTTTTACTTCATGATGTAGAAATGAATTTATCAGCAATACTCAGATCGGTTATCAATATCAGCCCATATTCTCATATCGGATCATCCCGAAACTTTCCTCGTATTGTTGTAGACGTAGTGAATCCTTGTTTCCATGGCGACGCGTAGAAACCGTTTCCTGTAGCGCCTCGATGTTCTGATGGATCCCAGGAAAACCAGTTGCTGTTGCTCAGTCGGGTGGATGAGATGGAGCTGCTGCCTCGGCACTTTTCTACTCCGACCATAAAACCTGCCTCGTTCTTCATCATGTCAGCTCCTCCTCCTCCTCCTCTCTTTATATCTGGTGAAATCTCTTTATTATGTTTCTGCTGCTGCAGGTTTGATCTAATGCTGCTTGTCAGAGAGGCGCCTGCTTCTCTGAGCAAAACATCCACAGATATGACTTCATTAGGAGGAAGAGGAGGAGGAGATGAAGATGATGAGGAGGAAGATGATGAGGAGGAAGTGGTCACTGTGCCACAGTTAGCATAGTTAACTAGCATCAGCAGCAGTTTGTAGAAACGGCTCAGAGATTTTCCAAATGCTGCCAACGTTCCAGATCAAATGAGTCCAGCCTTCCTGTTGTCTGCTGAACGTCTCACTCTCGCTCGCTGTCCAGCAGCCAAGATACAACTCAACATGTCTTCGGTACCAGCAGCCCAGTTCGTCCACATCCAAGTCTGCAGGACAGCAGCGCTGTGCATCGTCTCCTCGCACTTCCTGTATGTCTCAGGACTCTTCCTCGCTCCTCTTCCTCGCTCCTCTTCCTCCTCTGCAGTCAGTGATTTATCACTTCCTGCTGTCAGCGCGTCACTTCTTTCTGTCCGGATGAATCCCTGAGTGTTCCTGCAGCGCCGCGTCCTTTACGCCTCTCTGATGCGTTTCTTCACGTGTGTCACCATGGCGACGGGGCTGGGATGTTTGCTGGGTTCTGGCCGGGTTCTGGCCGGGTCGTGCCGCCCGTCCTTCAGCGATTTGGCAGCGGTACGCAACGCCGCTGGCCTCCGCCGCGCCGCTTAGTCAGAACAAGCCTTTGGCAGCCAAACAAGGGATTTTCTCAACAACCTTCACAACCTGTGAGTCGTGTTTCTGCTGCTCCCCGTCAGAACCGCCAACCGGACCCGGTGGCAGCTGTAATTGGTGGAAACAAGCAGACATCACCTGGGAATTACAAAGCAGCTCAGCATGGATCTGCAGAAATGGCATAAAATTCAGCTGAACAAGAGAAACTTTGGGTTTACTGTTCAGACAAACGGCTCAGTTAAAACCCTTTTATTTGCTAAATGTTGAATAAATACACAGATTTAGAGCAACTTCCTCCAACCCGGCTGCTGATGGATTTATGG
The DNA here is from genome assembly GCA_903066815.1 of Brachyrhaphis roseni. Taxonomy (NCBI): domain Eukaryota; kingdom Metazoa; phylum Chordata; class Actinopteri; order Cyprinodontiformes; family Poeciliidae; genus Brachyrhaphis; species Brachyrhaphis roseni. Next base: position 16,044 of record CAEFZY010028289.1, read on the forward strand.
AAACTAAACTCCAGAAAGATGAAAACATTCAGACACTTTTCCACTCAGTCCAGTTTAATAAATCAGGATTTAAATGAACTAATTTGATTAATTAATCACGTAGATTTTAACATGTTTTAACTTCTTTTATCTGGATCTTTTGTGTTTGTGTGTTTCTGGTACGACTGTAAATCTGACGCACAAGCGACATCCCAAACCGCTTCTCCCCTCGTTTTCGATCGTAACCATAGAAACAGAAACATTCGGTCTCAGAGTTACCCGCATTTAATAATATTAACTTAACATTTAATATTATAATAATATTATTATCTAATGTTTGTATTCTGGCCTGTGTGACCTCTGACCTCTAACAGATTTACTGTCATGTGAGTTATTGTAGTTTTAATGTTGAATAATCGTCTTTACGGAGGAAAAAACTCCAAATGATTCAAATCAGAAGAAATATTGTAGAAAAACCCTCAAGATAAAGATCCAGGTTTCACTTCTCCACCTCTCTCTCTCCATCCCCTCTACCCGTGTGTGTGTGTGGGGGTGTGTGTGTGTGTGTGTGTGTGTGTATGTGTATGTGTGTGTGTGGGCGGCCACCTTTGCTGTTGTTGTTTGGCGCCGGAGGATCGGACATATGGAGCCCAGGATCTCATGCTACGAGGAGAATCGTGAAGAATCGGGTTCAGTTCATAAAATCCACATGAAGCAGAACAATATGGACCCAATAATAAAAAAATATTTTTTCTGAAACATGTCAGCAGAAATGAATCTGCAGGAAGTGAAAATATCAGCCTGTTAAACACCGAGGTGAGAAAAGATGCAGGAAAAAATGATTTAAAAGGAAATCAGATGATCTGTTTCCATCAAGGTTTTTATTCAGGTTTTGATTTATCGCTTTAGAAAACATGAAACGTTTGATGGAAACGGCAAAACTCTCAATAACTTCCTCAATCTTACAAAAACATTTTTATGTTTGCTTGAGGATTTTTGAGTTAATGCGCTGAAGGAGAGATGGAAACGTTTACTGAGCTCTGCCTTACCAGAGGAACCAAACTGAAACATTTCTCACTCTGAGGGGAAGACGACCTCTGCTCACTCTCTACTTCCTGTTTGTGTCAGCCATGTTGATGACATCACGCTGTGGTGGCAGAAACTTTGAGTCATTCACGTTTTATTTTTAAAAGTTTTCTCAGTTTTTTCTGGCTGCCTGGTTCTCCGTCCTGCTCTGGAAAATCGGTTTGATGGTTTAGTTTCACCTGCAGCCGATGAACTCCCCTGACCTCGACTTGTCCCTGACCTCTGACCCCTGACGCCTCAGCGCTGGCCGGTTCGGTTCAGCAGCATCAGTCCGTTTTGCTGCAGAGCCTCTGCAGTGCTGCAGCCTGTTGGCTGAGGGAGAACGGTGCAAATATTTGCCTGTGAAAGGGCGGCTGTGTGGGTAACCGACGGTAACCGATGGTAACTGACGGTAACCGACGGTAACCGACGGTGGCGCGCTGCAACCTATGCTGTTGGATCTTCATCCATTAGTGTAATTATAAACGCTCACCTGCGGCTCCCGCCCCGCCTGACCTCCACTGAGGAGCTGGCGATTTATTTTTACACCTTCCTCCCTGCTGCTGACTGCAAATGATAAATGTGTCGACCGAATCCAGGCTGATTGATCAGCAAACAGCGGCAGAAGGAAGAGCAGCGCTCGGCGTCTCCCGACCCAGGAGGAAACAGCGTCTGTTTCAGGTGCAGCTGATTTCTGCTTCGTCATAAACTGGAAGCAGCAATCAGTCGTATTTTAGTCCAGTAGGATCCTAAAGTTTAGAAACATTTACGGCCCAGAAGCCAGAAAGTTCAGAAGATAAACAGGAAACATTTAGAGGAAAATAAAACCATCAACATGGAAACTGCAAGAAGAAAAACTTTATTAGAGTTCAGCAACATGTAGAGGAGGGGTGGATGGATGGTTGGATGAACGGTTGGATCCAACCGTTCATCCAACCGATTTCAGGACAATGAGATTTTAAAGTGACGGTAAAAAACCTTCAGAGATCAAATTAATTAATTTCTGCATTTTTATAAATTTGCCACAAACAGTTTTTCTGGTTTTCAAACCTTCTGACAGTTTGTTTTGTCTGTTGGTATTTATGGTTCCTATGGAAACCAAATGATTCAGGAGTGGCTGGATAATCTTGTTGTCCAGTAACCTGGTGATGTATTGAACCCAGATCCGTTCTGGACCTCGTCTCTCTGACCGACGGAGGACGGATTCCTGACTCTGTCTGCCGTTCCCCTCCAGCTCCATGGACTCGTCGTCGTGATGTCGGGTTCTTCGTTCTTCCCCTGCGGCCGGCTCCGGACCCGCCCGCTCCTGCGCCGCCTGCTCTCAGAGTTCTGCTCCGGCGGCGGCCCGGCGCCGTCCAGGCGGCTCGCCTCCGGGGGCCACACCCTGCAGCCTGTGATCGGCCGGGACTCCGTCGAGCTGCTGGGCCACTCCTACCCCCGCGACGACTTCACCAACGTCACGCCGAAGATCCTGGCCAAGGTGGGCTTCCACCTGCAGAACCAGCCGTACCACCCGTTGTGGCTCATCAAGGAGCGCATCAAAGCTCACTTCTACAGGTGAGACCCGACGGACGGAGGTCCACCTGGCCGGCGGACCAGAGGTCAGGAGGAAAAGCTTTAGGAACGGACCAGGAAACGCTTCAGTAAACGCCTTAAAGACCAGAACAATCGGGTTTGGTAGAACGAGCTAAAGTTAGCGGCCAGCCAGGTCCAACATCAGTGTCTGACCTCAGAGATGTAATTCTGGAAGGACGATGAAAATGACTGGAAACTGAGTAGAAACTGTAGCAGATTGGGCCGATGTGGCGCTAAAACCAGAGGATGATATTAAAGGGGCGGCGTCGTGTTAAACGGGCGGCGTCTTGTTAAAGGGGCGGCGTCGTGTTAAAGGGGCGGCGTCTTGTTAAAGGGGCGGAGTCGTGTTAAAGGGGCGGCGTTTTGTTAAAGGGGCGGAGTCGTGTTAAAGGGGCGGCGTTTTGTTAAAGGGGCGGAGTCGTGTTAAAGGGGCGGCGTTT
>CAEFZY010028292.1:0-26436 GCA_903066815.1 Brachyrhaphis roseni
AGAGAGAGAATATATATATATATATATATATATATATATATATATATATATATATATATATACACACACATATGTGTGTGTGTGTGGGTGTGTGAGATATATCACACACCCAGGGCGATGGCTTATCTGTAGAGAGAGGAGAAATGTGGTTTCTGTGCATGGAGGAGGAAGCAGCAGCAGCAGAAGAGCTGTTATCGACGGACGGAAGGCGCGCGCTGTCAAGTCAAGGGTTTCAGGCGTGAAGAGTAGTGCGTGTGTGTGTGTGCGCCCGCGTGCGTCCCCGGGCGCTCACCCCCAACTCCCAAGATCTGTAGGGCAAGGGTGATGGAGTGTGACTTCCGAAAGCAAACCGTCCAACCTGACAGGCCACAAACCACGCGAGACCTTGAGAATGCACTGAAAGCTTCATGTCACTGTCGTTATTTATTCGTGCTGCTACATACATAAGTTCGCGACAGGAGAAATAATTATTTCCGCCATGTAATAAAAAGGGACTCAGTCAGAAACGGAGCTTCAAGTTGAGAGAGAGGGGAAAAAAAGCTGCCTCTCAGCTTCTCCTGGTATCCGGATGGTTTGCATGTTTTGAGGAATGAGTAAACACAGGCTCGTTGTCCCCGCCTGTCCCAACTGCCCCGGCTTAATTTGATAGAAGGAGGACGCAAATAATATGGAAATAATTGACGAGTTTTAGCTTTCGATCATTGTGCGGCTTATTTTCATACAGGCTGCTTTCAGAGCGCCGTCAGCCATGGTTAAATTAAAAAGTAGAAACCACAAAGTGGCAAAAAAAAAAAAAAAACAGCGTTTCAAGCGCTCAGGACGTGTGTCATTGCTCTGATTGTTTTAAGAGAATTGGATTAGAGATTGTGTTTTGCCTCTTCAAAAGCTTGCCATCACCCAGATTGAACAATTTAATATACAAAAACAAATAATCTTACCTTTTCGCTTTCGTAAATGATCTCCCCATAAACTCCATGAAAGTCGATTTAATGATAATAAAATCGGGTCAGAAATCTCCAATCAGTTTATGTTGTTGCTCAGCTCCAATGCGTTAAAATCTCACCAAGTAAGAACGGAGGCATGCCAAAAGGTTTGCGCAGCTGGCCCCAAATCCACGAGGCTTTTAGTGAAGTTAACAAAGTAGAGAAAAGACAAAAGGGTGGAGGATGGTCTTTGATCAATAGGCGGAGTTATACCCAGAGTCAAACCAGGGCTTGTTTTCCCTCACATGGGATGTTTTCCCGCTGGTGACTCCTTCGCTTTTATTGGCTGTATATCCTTAATACCCGGCGGCCAGCTGGCACCTAAACTGAAGTTGGGACCTCTGGATGTTTGTTCACTGACAGATCGCGCTCCTCGATTGGTGTCACGCCTCCCTCTTACCTCAAATCCGACTTTCCTTATCCTTCGGGGAATCGCGGTCACCAGACGGAAGTGTAGTCTTCGATTTATTTTTTTAAATTATTTTACCCCCGCTGGCATTATGTATACATCCGCCAAAATTCTGAAAAAAATAAAATAAAATGAGGTTCGTAAACCCGTGACCCCGAGGTTCTTCAAATGCACTTTATAATCAAATAGAGGCTCCTGCCGCTCTCTGTAGATAAGAGAAGAGACCTCACATTGCATGCTGCTGTATGGGACGCAATTCCTCACGGAATAATGAAAACTTTAAGCAAATCAGACAGACGAAAAAGTTAATTAGTAATTCGAGAGATAAGGAACCAACTGTAACATTTTTACCCTTTTTTCCATAACGTATGGTCTATTAGAGGTGCAATCGTCAGTTTTAAATATTTGAAATTCAGATATGTATGAATAAAAATGGACAGTGAAGATACTCTATATGCCTAAGATTATATTAAAATTACTATTTTACTGTTTACAGACTAAACGTTTTAGGATAAAATTTCTGTGCATTTTATAATGCTAAGGGTGCAAAAGAGCTTTAAAACCATAAAAATAAATAGAAAGTCAGTGTTTTTCATTTTGGATTTTTGTGTGAGAAACCAAAACAAAGCTTAACCAATGTTTAAAAAAGTAAGAAAAAGTAATTCATGGTTTTCAAAATGAAAATGTTTGTCCTGTTACAGCTAAACCTCTTTTGTGGTTACTGTTTAAAAAATGGAATTCATGTTCATTCTTTTCAAAGCTTCTCAGTCCCAGTCAGATTTTTAAAATCTTGACACAGACACTCAGCTGGATTAATAAGAACTAAGCCAGTCTAAGTTTTGAATATTCTTTCAACTATGCTACTTCATTTTAGCTCTAACAGGCTGGCGTCATTATCCTGCATTTAGCTCCATGCATCTTCTTGTAAACAATAAGATTAATGCTGATTGATTAAGAATAGTATCTGAACAGCATGTTTTCTCGAAGGATTTTTGCTTTTAGGATGATGATCAGTGTTGTGAATAAAATATACAAAGTTTAATTTGAAATTTTTGTCTTGTGATAAGAAGGTCCAGGGTTCAAACCTCATGGAGTTTGTATGTTCACTTTGTGCATATGTGGATTATCTACACTCTAAAAACATGACTCTTTGGTTAATTGGTCTCTCCAAATTGTTCTTAGGTGTGTGTTTGCATGGCTGTGTTGCACTTTGGTGGTCTGGTGACCTGTCCAGAGTCTCGCCCAATGTCCACTGGAGATAGGCACCAGCTTATGGATGGACAGATGATTGTTTTATAACCCAACAGTGATTTTCCATTCTCTTCAACTTTATCTCTGTTGGCTGGTATACCCTAGCTCTTCTTCATGTTGTTTGTTCACAAATATACTCCAACTAATCTCCAAGGCCCCCAGAACCTCTGTCTTTGTCCTTAGTCTGATACAATGGAATTCTATTTACTAACTTTTGTTAATTATTTCTGAAGCAAACTTGCTAGACTGGATCTTAACCAGGGGTATTGTGGGGAAATGTGGCTCTTTATAAATGTATAAGTCTTTGAAAACAATGTGCAATTTTCCTTTTATGCACTACATGTTGACCTGCTTCGTAAAATTCCAGTAAAATACATGGAACTTGTGGCTATAGCACAAGAAAACACATGAAACTTTAAAGAATATGACTTCTTAAACAAATAGTTGATTTTTTTAAGGCAGATTAATTGCACCACTATCTGATAAAGTAGCTCACTATGTCTTTTCCAAACATAATATTTATTACAGTAACTAAATGTATGGGTGTGTTGCTGAAAAAATTACTGCATGGCTCCTAAAAACCTGATGACATTTATAACCTAAAAGTGCAGCTATGCTTAACATCAGAGTTACTCTCAGTTTCAAAACACCTGCTATAATAACATCCACGCGCCAAACCTGAAAGTTTGAGTTTATTTCGCAGCAGAACCAACATTAACAAACGTCTGTTCACCGATGCTAAAATTTAAAATAGAAACATACTGTGAAAGTCTAAACCCTTTTGAAAGAAAGTTGTGTTTTCCTATTTGTTGAGCTCACCTCAGTGTAGTTAATGGTTGACTTTAGCTGACCAAAGTTAAAATCACGTCTGTCATTACTGCAAACAAAAAGTGTTTTACCTGCTGTCACATGTCATCACCCACTTTTCATTTCTCATCTGTGTGTCCAAAAATCTAGAGAAGGAACTTTGTCTCCTCATTCTGGACAAAGACGCTAAAATTAGTTTTCTTGTCTTGTTTGATTCTATATAAAATGACTGATGAGGTGTTTTAAAAAGAGGCTGAATTATTCCACTGCTCACTTGATTTAACCTTTAGATGAGTCAATTTACTGTTGTGCTTGCATCATGTCTTTCCTTTTTTCACCTGTGAGCCAGAGTCTAATTTATGTGTCCCACAGGGGCTGTCACAGTTTAGTCTAGACAAGTGGGTGGCTTGCATCGGTCCCAGTGGCTCTGCAGGTAGAAGATGGGGGGGTTGTCTGATGTGCCATGGGTTTTGTTTCCCCCGCCGAGCTCTTTCCCATCTCCCCTATTTCCAGTTACCATGGCATTAGAGCCTAAGGCTTACCAACACGAGGTACCTAGGGACAAATCTTCAAACATACAATGTCAAAAAAAAAGCGCATACACTCGTCTAGCATATGGTGCAACTTGATCAAGAGATCAGAGATTTGGATTTAAGGAGGCACCATCTCTGAAACTTGTTCTGAAAAAGTGAATATGTGAAATATCAGAGATTTAGATTTTGTTTGTTTGTTTGTCAATTTTTGACCTGTGTACCTTTTATAAAACCAATATTTGAGTTGTTTGTAATAGGTGAAAAAGTGTTCCTGTCCCAATTTTTGGTTTTGTTTCTTCTTCTTGTGAACATTAATCATACTCTGGTGGAGAACAGCAAACCAAATCTAGAAGCTCCATATTGCTGCTCATTTTCCTTACACTGTAGCTACAGGGTTTGTGTATTTCCTTTTTCATATTTGAACCAAAAACAGCAACTTTGCATTATCAGTATTTTTCTGTGCCTATATTGTCACATTTCCTATTGAAAACAGAAAAGTGCTGATAAACCACATAAATTTCTACTTTCTCCTGACTGGATCCAGGATGTGTTTATCTTTTTCAATCTCTCCGAAGCCTTTAAAGTGAGTTGTGTTGACACAGGGAACAGAGCAGGTGATCTCTCAGGATCCAGTTTCTGATGAAATCCTCCTTTAGATTCCCAGAGGCCACAAACAGCATGATGAGCCTGGAGACTGTTTGAGTTGCATCAGTCTCACAGGCTGCACGTGTTCCTGAATGTGCATGCACACTGACACTTGACGTACTAATATAGTCAATCTGCTCTACTGATAATGCAGCTTTTATCATAGTTTCTGAGTAGGAAATGTGATAAAAATCCAAATTTCCTGCTGCTTGTAGATGATATGAACATTTACTAGCAGTGAAAATATGATTTTGTGATAACAGGAAAAAAAAAATTGCTTTGTGTTTTTTTTTTAATTATTGAATTGTGGAAATTTGTTGACCATAAATAATATGTTCTGTCATTGTAAATTTAAGAAGTGTACATACTTTAGTGAGTTTAAAGATTTATTATCCATTCTTTATCCATTCTTTTTTGAGTTGTTTCTAGAATGCCACATTTAAATAGCCTATCTTTCTTAATGAGCCCTTTGAGGTCCAAATGTCTTCTTTTTCTAAAATCACTAGTTTAGCTTCAAGTGTACAGCATGTCTGAATTTCAGATATTCACTTTTCCAAAATAAGTTTCAGATATGGTGCACCAAGTTCTTTTTTTAATGTTATCTCTTTGCTATTTTTGCACACACTTTTTATTCATGATAAAGAAAAAATGGCTGCCATTCTACCACCACTTTAAACCTTTTCAAAGGCATGGTTGAGCCGCTTACTTCCTGTTTCAACAAAACAAACTCATCCTAAGGATGAGTCAACTAATTTACCTTAGAGAGTACAGTATGTTCGATTGCCAAATACTGAAGTGGCAGAACGAGTTTCAGAAACAGTGCCTGTTTAACACTGGATGCACCCAGAAAGTTAATCTCTGTCTACTTTACAGATTTTAAATCCTTACAAAGCAGTATCTCCCCTGTTTCTGATTTTATTTCTGTACATGTTAAAATGCTAAGGGTGCAAAAAAAAGATAACTTTAAAATCATAAAAATAGGCAGCAAGTAGCTTTTGCAAGGCAATGGAGCAGCGTTTTCTAAATATGCGAATGTAATGCTGTCACTTTGTGTGTTGTAAAATACTGATAGTGAGGAAAAAATCATTAGAGCAGGACTATATTTGTCAAGTGATGTGATAAACTGGTATGCCTTATGATAAATCTTATAGATTTTTGAAATGCATTGTCAAGACATCCACTGATAAGATACGATAGCTGCAGTGAAAAACTGCTTTGTCTTTCAAGTGTTGACCTTGAGTTCTTTCACATCACCTCTGAATGCACTCCCTGTGAAATTTTCGTGATTCATCCCAAGTTGTAGGAACATTTTGTTCATTCCTATTCAACGCACCTGCTGGCTTCCAACTCCCGCGACTCTGCCAAGGCCGCTCTGACACTCCCCTCCTCTGTATATACGGTTGATGTCATGTTTTTCTGGCCTCGTTAACTGAATCTTGCAGCAGCCAATAGCTGCAGGACAGGTTATAGCTCAGGGAGGAATGCTTTTCATTTAGGGAGCCACTCACACAGCTCCATGTGCCGCAACCTCAACAGCTCAACAGTAACAATGAACCCCCCCACACCCATCCACCACAGCTTATTTGCAAAGCAAATTTCCCCCAGCGCCCCTGGATTTGGTGAGAAGTACAATAAACTGAGATAAAATATGACTATTTAGCAGCAGTGGAACAAACACAACAAAACAAAAATAGTGCAACTGAAGCGAAAAGATTCACTTTTGGGAAATTAAGAACTTGTTTCGCAAGTACATGTAAATGATGACTCATGCTGCATGAGATTACAAGAATGTTGTTATTAATGTTTATGTAAAAGGAATTAATTCATGCAGGGAATATAACTGTAAAGGATGCAGTTACTCATTACAGGGATAACTGTATCTCTGCAAAGGATAAAAAGTGTAAAGGATTAAAAATGTTTTGTGACATGACTCAGTGCCTTGCAAAAGTTTACTTCTCACTTTTTCATGTTTTGTCACATAGCGACCGCTAAGTTAAATATATATTATTGGAATTTAATGTAACAGGCCAACAGGAACTAGCATAATTATGAATTGGAAAAAAGTCTCAGTCTCAGTTGAGGCTTTGTTTACTGAGAAATTGATTCAAACTATTTATTTTTTTGCATTCAGTAGCTGTCAAAGCAAATGAAGAGGCCATGATTAGGATAGAAAATCTCCAATAGAAACCTATATAAAGAGAAAAACAGTTTCACTGGGGGAAAAAAAACTGTTTCAGAGAATAAAATCTTTTTAGCAGAAAAACAATCTCACTTATGTAAAAATGCCTTTCTGTACAATTAGAAGAGGCCTTTATATGTATCAGTGTTCACCTCAAGATGCAAAGTGTGGCGTGAGTAAACCTAGCGGGTAAACAGCACTGAAACTTGAGTCCTTAGACAGATGAAACCAACATCAGTCTGTTAACAGGATAAAGAGAGATGAACTGTATGTAAATTAAAAGAAAGGGTTTGTAAACTAAACCTTTCCGCCTCACTTGTAAAACACAGGAGAGCCAGTGCAGAGACACAAGCAAGTCTAGCGTCACCAAGAGATAGGTCCATCAACGAGAGCAGCAATAGATAACAGAGGTGTGGACTCAAGTCATGGGACTTAGAATTGAATCACTCATCACAAATGTCGTGACTTTAGACTCAACTTGATGACTTCATCAAGTAACTTGACTTTCACACCAATGACTTATGATTTGACTTGGATTTGAAGCCTTTGATTTGAGAAGACTTAATATCCTAAGACAAACAGGAAGTATGTCACATAAGAAAAGCAGTCAGGTTAGGTTAATGAGACTATTCTGCTAAAATACACTTTATTTATTTATTAAAGTATTCACATGACTTGTCCCGGGTGTACCCCACCTTTGGCTCGTAGATACTCATAATCCCCAGAATTAAAATAACATATTTTAATTTGCTGGCACACTTTAAACCATAAATATATTTCAGTTAGAAAAACCTGTTGGGTGAGAACTGAAGTGGAGAGGTTTTTTTCTGACATTCAAACTAACACAAAAAATGATGACTCATGCTTAATGCTATCTTAACTATGCATTTTTTTGCTCGTTAATTTATTCATGAGGTTGCAAGGTTTGTATGACCAGTCTGTGCTTTTTTGCATCCGTGATGGCAAATAGCAACAACGTAATCATCTCTTATAAAATTATTTTTTTTAACAGTAGTATAAATAACTTGACATTAGGTAATGCTACTTCATTACCTAATGTCACTAAAACAACATTGTAAATGGTTTGTACTATTGCATTTGGTTAACATAAAAATGTATTTTTATTTTTATAGAAGGCCATACATATTTTTTTTATTATGAATGAGTTTGCTATAAAGAACATTATAAATTTAATCGCTGTTTTGTTTGTTTTGGTTAATATTTACTGCAAAAAGCAAAATCAGCACAGGTTCTCAGACAATTTTGAAGCTACACAAAAACACCTTTTAAAGTAATCTAAATCTCAAAAATATAATTGCACAGACTACATTTCATGTTTGGTCAAATTACTTATCTAAGACTCAAAAGTACAAGATTTTAACCTTAAGGATGCCTTGAGGCTTGGGTGAAAAGACTTGAGACCTACTTGCAACTTGCATTGCAACCTGCTTGGGCAGGTCCTTCAGTGTCAAATTAAAAAGTCAAACTTTAATCAGCTGAGCATGCCTGGTTCAGGAGCAAAAAAAAAAAAAAGGAATCAGCTGAATCTTACTGTGTTGGACTAGATGAATTGGACTTAACTGACTCTGACTGGACTGCATTGGATGTATTTAAACTAAATTCTTATTATTGCCGCTCACCTTGCATTAAGTTTTTACTTCTACAGTTCAAAAGAAGAAACCCAAGTTTTCACCATGTCATTTAGAAATCTATAAAACTTGTCACATATTAATACACAACTAAGAAAACGCCTTCAAGCCTTCACTCTTGAAGGAAAAAAAAAAGCAAGTCATTTTTAAGACGGCTAAAATGGTGGTGGCATTAAACAACTGTGCGTTAAGATTAAAGAGATAAAACAGAGGAATGCCATCAAAGTGTATTGAGAGACAGCTTGTTTGCAGCACAAGCTAATGCTACGAGGTTGCAGTTGTACAGAACACAAATAACCAATAAGCTCTTGAGTAAATAAAGAAAATGTATTTATTTAACAATGAAGTTTTGCTTCATTTCATATCTGGTGGAAATATACAGTCTAAGCTTTATATGGTGCAGTTTCGTTTCATTTGTGCATATCGTGTCTGTCATCTCTAGACAAACTCCAGACTTGTTCATGCACTTTGTTAGGAGATGAGGATGAGGGTTTTCACAGTCGTAAACATGTCTAAACCAACTACAATCCCTGGGTTTCTTCATTGTTGACCTTTGGTGCTTGTGTCAGTTGTAAAAAAAAAAAAAAAAAGAGTTGGTTAAAACAACCTGCTGTAAAAACAGAAGACATTCAGTAAAGCACATGAAGAAACTATAAAACCCCAGCATGTCTGATATTGGACACAAACTCACCTTCAAAAAACAAATAAATAAAAAAAAGAATCAGGACTCTGCCTTAGCTAACGGTTTTATTTAGCAGGGATAAATGACAATAGTTGTCATTTATCACTGTTGCCCTCACTTCACCTATCAGAAGTAAAATCCTATGGTTATATCTTTAGTTATTCATTTTAGAAGCAACAACAGAATCATGTTTATTAGGTAAATACTTAATTATTCAATAAACAAATGAAAGAAAAACTGTTTAAATTGTATTATTTAAGCAATTTATCCAAATTTATTAAACTGTAGAATATGTCTGCTGTGAGTGTCTAATCCATTTTAAAAAGTGTTCAAGCCTTCAAGCTGAAATCATCATAACAGCAGACATTTGGTTTCAGGCACACCTAATGTTACCTATTAAGAGTTTTATTAGTTGCATAGTGTGAGCAGAGAACTGTCCAAAACATTTCAGAAAAGAGATCTCTACCTTACAGAATCAAAGTCAATAATATAAAAAGATAGCAAAGTCACCAAAGGTTTCTAGAATTACAGTTGGAAGAATTAATCTCGGGCTGAAAAATAAATTTGCTGTGGCCAACTAGACAGGACAGAAAAGGGAGGAAACCATCAAAGACCGACACCAAATTCCTGAGGAGCCAGGTGGGCGAAAACACCTCAAGTTACTGCAAAGTTTGAAGCAAAAGACCTGCAGCAGCCACAGAAGTTTCAGTTTCCACAACAAGACACATACTAAACGCTGAAGGGCTCCATTCCTGAATGATTATACTCACCACTAATGACTCAAAAGCATAAAACAAGTCAGATCCGTTTTGCTCATAGCAATTTAAAAAAGACAAAAAGTTTTGGAATTCAATTGTGTAAACTAGAAACTCAAAATTGTTTATTTCCTATTGCACAAAAACAAGTTATGAGGTTTAAGGTGCAATTACTTTTCACATGGGACCAGCTTAGTTTGGATAGTGAGCTCATCTCACTAAATAAAATCATCATTGGAAGTACTTTTTAAATTTATTGGGGTTATTGTTGTCTGAATTTAAAATTTGGTTTATGATTGAAAACATTTAAATGCAACAAAAAAAACTGTAAGCAGCAAAATACTTGTTCATATTAATGTATAGCAATTTTATTTATAAAAAAGCAATTGTTTCTTTCAAATCTCTAAACTAACTAAACTAAATCTCTAAAACTAAAATAACTTTTAGTTTTAAAAAACAAACATGATAGATAAAACTTAACTTTAAGTGTATAATACTCCTGGAAGTTCATAGTGTATTGCTGTATGTATTACAGCTTTAAGTTTTAAACAAATACAATATGTATTTTTCTAAGATAAATTATTTTATTTTTGTACAAATAGCAGAGGTTGAGTAAACGTTTACGTGGGAGACATCCTGTAATAACTTTGCACATTAGTTGCTGCATATAAAATATTCTGCTCTGAAAGGAACCCGTTTGAAGTTTGCACTTGTGACAACACTCATTTCTTTCACATGGTGCACCTGCTGGCTGTAAATTCAAACCCTCCCCTCGTTAGTATGTCGTGGACGTCATGTTTTCTTCTGGCCTCATTACAAAGCCGCGCAGCAGCCAATCGCAGCATGACAGGTTACAGCTCAGGGAAGGATGCTTCTCATTTAGGGAGCCACTCACATGGGTCCATGTGCAACAACCTTGACAGCTCAACAGTAACAATGCCCCCTGGTTATTTGCCTTGCAAATTCCCTCCAGTCCCACTCAACTTGGCGAGAAGATTAATAAACCAAGATAAAACAAAACTGTCTGGAGAAAAACCACACTAAGCAAAAGCAGCATTGTCTCATGTGAGATTAAGAAGACATTTGTTTCAGAAAAGAGGTCAAGCAGTATGGAGTTGGTGGCTAAAATAATTTAAATCTGATCTTTTAAGGCACTCTTGTATGGCATATAGCAATGTTGGTGAAAAATAGACATGTAGACTTTGTTATTACCCATTCCAGTATGAGGGTCTTTCTGGTTTATTACTAGAATGACAGTTATTGTTATTGTTCCTCCACACGGATGTAAGCAAGCCTGTCTGATTCCGTTAACCACTATCCACTAAATCATCTGGACAAACTCCAGATTGATACATAATCAATTCCTGGTGACTCAAACAGGGCTTATCTGAAAATGTAAACAATACATTTGGTGGCTTTCTTTAAATATCGTTCCATAAAGGCTAGATTTATGAAGTACAAGGGTAACGGAAGTTCTGGCAGCAGATTTTCCTACCTTTGCTGTGAATTTCTGCAGTGCCTTCAAAGTTATCATCAGCCTCTTGGCTGCTTCTCTGACTAATGTGCTCCTTGCTCAGCATTGTCTTGTTAGGTTTGCAGTTGTGCCATGCTCTTTCTACTTTTACATGACAGACTGAGCAGAGGTCTGTGAGATGTGCAAAGCTCGGGATTTTAGAATCAAACTCTGCTTTAAACTTCTCCGCAGCTTTCTTCATGTCCTTGGTCTTCATGATGCGGTTTGTTCACTCATGTTCTTTAACAAACTTCGGCATCCTTTATAGTACAGCTGGATTTATACTAAAACTAAATCATACAAAGGTGGACTCCAGTCAAGCAAACATAGTCTTTAGACAAACAGTGTAATATTTAATCTTTCCCAATGAGAAATGGTTGTGTTCCGTCACATCCACATAACAGTTTTCAGTTTAACTCTCTGTGAAGCCAATTTTACAGATTTAAAACCACGTTTGATGAAGTGGTGCTTGCCCTATGGCTTTTTGAAAAAAGTTAATTTGCATTAAAAAAATGAAAAACTGAAATGCCTATAGAAATCAATGCATTTAACTAGAAATTCTGCAGTGAAGCAACAATAACATAACAAATGAACATGTTTAAAACTTTGATTGAATGGCTTTTTATTGAAATTATTTTACTTCTGAAACAAAAATTAAAAAAAAGATGAGTAGAGATGTCAGAGAGATATTATCTCTCTGTAATATGGTTCCATTAAGTCCAGGTGACAGTGAGCAGTTAAAATACACATTTTCTCTTTTTGAGTTTTTACTGTTGTTGACTGACACTGGTTGCAAGTAAGAATAGAAGTATTTTTCTGGTTAGATCTCTGCTCTAAACAGAAAAACAGCTCCAACTAGATACACGACTCAAGAACATTCCCTTCACCAGTGAACAAACGATAAAGAAATTATATTGGATAGATTATAAATGCATGAAAGAGTGAAAGTATTAGTATTAGTTTGTATCAACCAGTTGATTTGTGCAAGAAACCTTCATGTTTTCTGTGACGACTCATCTGGTTTTGGAAGATATTGCCTGACAGAACTGACTATAGTCGATACCTCAGCCATGGCGCCTTTACCTACACCAAAAGAAGAAGAAAAAAATAATTGATTGCATCAATGAGGAAAAGAAAAATCATTGATCTGAGTTTGCATAGTACATATTCCACTGTAGAACAAGTTTTTAGGAACAAGATCCATGATGAAGATACACACACATTCTTGCGAATCCTGGACCATATTCAGGATGCATACTATGAAAAACTGCTCTCAGACTAGCATTTAATTATAATTATATAAAGAACATGAGAAAAATGAGTCACTCAAGCAAACCTAAAGTTACAAAATTTATTTGTAGTGGTTAGCCATGTGTTGCTGACCCCTTTTACTTTAATTTTGGTTTGTTTTTTTTTAATTGTAATTAAGTTTGTATGAATTGTAGAAATAATCATGAAAACACAATTTAATTTGATTTGATTTAATTATGCAATTTTATTTAGATTGTTGTATTTATTTATTTTGAGATATACTTATTTAACTTTTCAATAGTTATATAGAACACAAAAAAAATAATAATAAAGAAAAAACAACAACAAAAAAAACATTTACGGGCTCAGGAGTTCCAGTCAGGTGTTAGCAACAGGATGTAGAACTTAGTGTCAGCACTGAACAGCTCAAGATTATATACATTAATTATATTACAGTACAAAGCTCTTCAATTATTGCAAAAATGTTCAGTTCGATGTATGTCAAAATGGCTTCCCATGTTTTGACAAAAATGTCATCTTTGTTATGCAAGCAATGTTAGATAATCAAGAGACACTGTTCAGGATAATCTTCTGACATTATATTGTGGAGAATTTTTTTTTTTCTATTTATTTTTGGTTCTGATCTTGTTTTGAGTCAGTTGATACTTATGAAACATGATAGATTATAACCCACAAGCAACCCAAAATAACACAAAACGTGTCCTGCAGCAGAGTTTGTAACAAACTATCAAAACCAGAGAACTGTGAAGTGACTAAGAAGCAAAATAACCGACACCCCAAGAAGCTATGCCTCTATTAGTTAGATCAATTATGTACCTTTGCTATTTTTTTGGAGTGCAAAAAATGGCATTAAGAAACATTGTGATACAAATTTACCAAAGCTGTACAAACTGTAATTAATCAAAGCAATCTTTAGCAACACTAGAATTGGATGAATGGAATGACGAAAGCACAAAAAGTGTAACACATTGTACTTTGTAATCTATGCATACCATATAGAATATAGAATATGTGATAAAGCAGACAGGACTATGGTCCAATGATTAGTGATAAGAAAAGCCTAGTTTTTTACAGAAGTTTCTAATGACCGGTGCATAGTAAGTCTTTTCTTATTTACTTCTGCCTTTTCAGTACCTTAATGATTAGCAGTTGTTCACCAACAACTGCTTTTGCTGTGTCATCCAGTCATTCTTTAAACAAAAGTGTCGTTGCCCTTACTGCTTCAAGGCCTAGTTTACAAGCGATCAATGACAGATACCGGACAGTTTGCGCCCCAAACACATTACTGTGTAGAAAGGCCTGAAAAATGAAGGCATCAGAACAAAAGTTGAACTAAACTAAACGATGCATGAATCTGACATTTTAGCTGTTTTGTTAAAAAGGTATATTTAGCGGCAAAGATACCTTAGTCACAGTTAAATCAGACGAGCACTTTGGAACTGCAATGGGTCATGTCAGGCCTGTGTCAAATTAAAGGTGCCTCTATTAGGTAACCTAACACATTGCATCAGGAACTATCTGAGGACATAAACCTCCTGAATGCACTCAGCAGGTTGATATGACCTCCCACTCTAGTGGCATTTACCATTTCCTTTTGTTCAAGCAGTCTTTCACTCTGCAGTGACATTTTTTTCCAAGCAGTGGGGCCACCTACTCACGTATAGAATTTATGGTTTTATTTCAATACCATGTTGCTCTAACAATTTATTTATTTTTTTACTTTTCAGTATGTGTTTTAAAAGAAGCGACAGTCATACACTGCCTGAAATGCACCAAATGCAGTTATTTTTTGCAACTTTGTTTTGAAGAAGACAAAGTTCCTGTTGTTTACCATTTCACTGTGTTCTGATCATGTTCTTAGCAGTTTTTTTCAAAACCATTTTTTTTTCTTTTTTACCTGAATACCAATAACCTTGATATGAAGCAGAAAAACCCTCCCACATTTTCATTTAGTTTTTTTAGGCCATGTTTTACTATGACCCCTATTTTTCTCTTACCTGATCAAGTGGCAAAATCTGTAGGTATATTGGGGAACATTCAACATCATCCGAAATCACAACTAAATTTGTCACAACTGAATATACTTCAGATCTGAGTCATCCTAATTTCACTCTTCTAAGCTGCCATGATCCTTCGCACAAATACTTTCACTGACAAGAATGTACAAGCCACTGCTGCGTTAAGAGTACTAAAAGACGATGATTCTTTTCCCTGCTGTTTATGTAATGATGACTAGATGTAAGTGAAGGTATCAGAACAGATAAAATCATGTGCTCTCAAGAAACGTGGTGAAAAGGGATGATTAACGTGGTAATAAGTTGGTGAAATATTATGAAATTCAATGCAACGCTGTTCACTTCAGCCCTGAGAGTCAGCAAAGAAAAGCAATGAATAGGCTGTGAATGTTATATAGTGTGGATATAACTGGGATTGTTGAAAGAAATAAACAGGTATCTCTCAAGACAGTTTTATGTCTCTTAAGCTACAGCCGTTTTGCATAACCACAAAAGTTAAGGTCCATTTAACTGAAGTCAAGCAAACTCAACTTGAGTCAAAAAGTACCTGATCCCACATTTAACTGGGAATTAATCAAAGCGATAGGAAAAGTTCAACAAGATATTTCAAAACGCATTCAAGAACAAGTCCAAGATCAACATATATACGTGACAGATTTTACACCAAGAGAAGACTGATCACTTTTACTAGCCAAAATCTCTTTTATTGTTTTGTAGCTTCTTGAATGCATGTCTGTAGAGTGCCTTGTAATCAATAAAATTATGTTTCCTGTAAAAATTTATTTTTTGTTTGAAAAATGCTCCCAGGCACTTCTCTCCTTAAATTCATTGTGGAGGAAAAAGGCAAGTGGGCTTTTTTAAAAATATGTAACATTGCACAACAAAGTGGTTTTATGCTATGTGTATTTTGTGGTTTTACTTTGGGTCAAACATTTGTCCTTTATTCTCTCCACAATGCATGTCTTTGTAATTTTAGTTTTCACAACTACTTTTGACTTTTAGTTCCAGAACAACTTTGATTTTTTTTTTCTAATCTAGTAAGTCGCAGACAAATTTTTACCTGCAGGATTCAGTTAGTGTTTTTAGAAGTATGTTACCTAATTTATTATATAGCTTAAGAAAAACAAAAACAAAACTATAAAAACCTACCTTCATCCCCACAAACTAGCTTCTTACATATGCAGGGGATTTCCACATATCCAAACTCTTTTAGCCTGGATACCTGCTGGGCCGTAATAGGATGCATCCACATAGCTGTGTTCATAGCAGGACAGAAGAGGAGAGGTCGACTGGTATCCCAGGCTCTTACCACACATGTCTGAAACAAAGAGATTCCAGTCAAACAAAATTGTTGTAGAGAAACTTTATGACAGGATGTTGTTGGCAATTAGATTTTCCAAACAGAGAGAACATAATTTTACATTCTTACCAATAAGTTGTCACAGATGCCACTGGCAATCTTTCCAAGAGTGTTGGCATCGAGAGGGGCAATGATCAGCAGGTCTGCCCAGCGCCTCAGCTCAATGTGCAGCACAGGGTCGGATCTGCCTGTCCAAAGCTGAACAAGAGACAGAAAGTCTGGCTATTCTTATTTTTTAACCTCTTCTCCAGAAGGCCAAAATTACTTCCTGGTCTCTAACCAGATCTTCGTGTCTGAATATCCAGAAATGCTGTTAGCTTTGACTGTGGCTGGCAGCTTATGCAGCAAACATTTTTATTATCCTTTTACTTTACTTCAAAAGTTAAATGTGTTAAACTATTATAAAAGAAATAGAAGCAATAGCAATAAAGCTGCTGCTCTACTTAAAACAGATAAGATTACACAGATAAGGTTTTATGACTTTGTTGTAACAATTAAATTTACATATCATGACACAGTGGCATGGCATTTTTACTCTCATTTATACCATAAGAATCTCACTCCATGTATTTATGAAAAACATTAGGCTACAATTGAACTCGTCCGTACATGCACTTTCTAATGTTTCCCATTTACCATTACCTCCCACTCATCCTTGTCAGTGTAGATCTTTACTGAAACATCTGAAGGATTGTAGAAGTGTTTGGCATGCTCTGTGGTGATCACTCTTACATCCACCTGAGGAAAAAATAAAAGAAAGACAGATATATCCAGTGGGGAAAAATGGTTGTAATATAATATTATTTCAGACTCAGTAATTTGGAATATCATCCACAAAGTTAAAATAGAAAATCATACATTATACAATGTGAAGTGATAAACTTTAAGCATACTTGTATTAATTGTGATCATTATGATTTACTTTGATGCAGTAATTGACGCAAAACCACTGCAGCCACATATTGAGAGCATGGACTGTAGAGTTCATGGACATGATTTTCAGTAGGCTGACATTTATGGATTTTATTTTTGAATTGGACTAATATTTCAACTTCCTTAGAAATCAAATTTTGGGGTTCCACTAGCTGCAAGTGCTAATTATCATCAAAGTTAACGCTTGAACTATATTACTGAGTTTATGTAAGCTACGTAATGCACAAATATATTACGGTTTAGATGATTTTACAGTTTGTATTATACTTTTATCTTATTACATGTAATAGTAGTGCACTTGAATTGTTGATGTCTAATGTCTCCACCTCGCGGCAAAGGTAAGGTCTTGCAGTTGGATTAACAAAAACGTGGGCTTGATGTGTTTTGCGAAAATCAGGCTTTGATACGAACAAATCGGCTCACCCCGGGGAGCTGAAGAAGCTCGGAGACCAAAACTGGAAGTTTCAAAGCTGCGACGCTTCCTGTTACACCCACAAGAACACGAACCGTTTCGCAAGATTTCGACAAATCAGTCTTCAGAGACGAGACGAGATCATCTGACTGCATATTAGCCGATAATCACCAAAATGAGATTGGTTAGCTGCTGAAGACCTGAACCACTTCCGTAAATACACTTCTCCATCCAATCACAGGAGGAGACCAAGCGAACGCGCACGAGTACGTCTCTGACGCGCCAAATTGTGAGCGCGCATTGGAATATTCTGGCGAAGACCTCACAGGAAGCTAGCATGCAGCAGGGGGACTTCATTAATTTCCTTCAGTGTTATTCAGTTTAAAACAAGCATTTTCTGAACTTTGACATGACGCTGACACCTCTTGTTTACTGGGCTCAACGTCACGAGGAAATTTACCTGCGTGTAGAGCTGACAGACGCCCAGGTGAGTTCAACCCACCTGCTGTCCTGTTCGCAGCGCTCTTTGAGTTTTATTTAATACCTCCGAGGTTAATGTGTGAATGCAAATGATGGTGGCTGTAGGTTTGCATGCTGGTATATAAATACAGATTAGCTTATGTGATAGGACATACAAGACTGTCTGTTAGTTCCCCACAAAACACGTTAATAACTGTGTAAAATTAGATGACTGCCAGGGCTTTTAGAAAATGTGTGGGTGGTTCTCGGAGTAATAAACCCTGAAAAGAGCCTCTGGCCATTATGAAAGTCGGGGGCGGATTTTTCTTTATCAGGGTGTTGTCCACAATGACCATCCTAAACTTCACAGCAGTTTACCATAGTCTCCGGTACATTTTCCCTTTAGGATTTACTAAAATCATTTCTGAAGACTTCATCTTTTAGCGCCGTTTATTAATGACGTAGACTTGAAATAGAGCGGATCCGGGGCGAAGAATAAGGTGTTAAACAACCCTGGTTCTTCAGTAGCTGCTAACATTATGAATAACATGATTAAATATCAGTGTTGGTTTTGGACTATAAAAGGTAGGTTCATTTTGCGTTGAGGTCAAACTTCTCAGTTTTTTTTATGATTTATTTATTTTTTTTTTTTTAACTTAGCATTACTGCACAAACAGGAAGAGAATTCTACTTACATTCTTATTCAGTAAGAGGAAGTACTCACTATCTGTCTTTTTCTGCAGAATATTGATGTCCAAGTGCATGAAAATGTCCTTAAATTTCAAGGTGAGAATTGTTTCTTTATACCCTTAGTATATACGTATATGTATATTTTTTTACATTTTCCAGTTAAAGTGTTTTTTAAAAAAGCACACAATTTGTAACTTTCTTTGCAATGCTTTCTGCAGCTCTGGGGTGTGGTGCTAAAGGACAGCACAATTATGAGTTCAGCTTAGAGTTTCTTTTACCAGTAAAATCGGAGGTAAGCATTTTTTTTCAAATTCTCTTTCCTTTTGTACTAAGAGGTTTCAGTTTTTCTATTTCGCTTTTGTTTTTTTTGATGTGACATAATTTGTCAATAATTTGCGATTGCAGGTGAGCCACAAGTCCACACAGCGGCAGGTAAACATCACAGTGCGGAAACAGCAGCGAGGCTGGTGGGAAAGGCTGACTGTGCTGGAGCGTAAACCGGTTTTCCTGGTGCCAGACTTTGACCGCTGGCTGGACGAGTCGGACGCTGAGATGGAAATCCAGGAAAAGGTAAAATAAAATTGGATTTTTTCTTTTTTTTTCTTTTACTATCACCCAATCTGTTTTTGTTTGCACAATTTATGTTAATTTCTATAGGTGTTTTCAACATGACAAAATGTTTCTTTTGCTAACATTGTGTGTTAAAATTTCTTTTTCAAAAATGTTAGTTTTTATTCCTCTTCAATAATTCTTATTTCTCCTAATTTTGTTAAGGAGGAGAAAAAGAACAGACTGAAGACTGTGAGGCATTCAGAAGAAGGTAATTATGAATTCTGGTTCAATGACTATTGTATCTGGAGATTTTCAGCTTGTTTCTTGAAATATTACCTTTTCCTTCTTTTTGGTGACATGGATAAAATGTCTAATAATTTAATGTTACAGGGTTTATTAGCCTGAAAACAAGCTTTTTGCTTGTTTACAACCTAGTACAGTTTCTTGGATTTTCATGGATCTTCGTGAACATGACTGTACGCCTCTTCATCTTTGGGCAAGGTCAGAAATAGTAGCGGAGAGTAGTTTTCTTTCTGGATGTTTTTGCCATTTTTAATCAATAACTTTAACCTCTGAAACTAATTTCAGATTCACTCTATGACACGTTTCACACCATATCAGATGTGATGTTCTTCTGCCAGACCTTGGCATCAGTTGAGGTGTTGAATGCTGCTTTCGGTGTGGTTCGAACTGGTGTTATTCCCACTCTCATACAGGTACAGCACAATCCTTTGTGAGTTTTATAAACCAGTTATTACAAATGGACTAGAAATGTGTAAGAACCATTTTGTTTTTGTTTTTTGGTAGGTAATTGGAAGGAATTTTGTCCTCTTCATCATTTTTGGTAGCCTGGAAGAAATGCACCACCGACCTGTTGTGTTCTTTGTTTTCTATCTGTGGAGCGCCATTGAGATTTTTAGGTAAGTAGGTGTGTTTCATTAAGTTAAAAATTTGTTAAAAAGTTTATTCATTTCCACTGTAAAAATTAAAACTCGCATATTTATTCTTCTTTACACACAGATATTTTAAGAAATGTAAATTTTTTATGATTAGGGCTTGCAGCTCATGAACATTCATGTCCAACATCAGTGCCTGACCTCACAAATGCTGTTCTGGCAGAATGGTCAAAAATTGCCTTTAACACATATTTTGTTGAAAGCCTTTCAAGAAGATCTGAAACTGCTACTCTTGGCAAGTTAAACTATAGGGATTAAGAATGGGCTGTCACTCACATTCATTTATTTGTGAAGCTGACAAGTTACTTTTGGCTACATAGTGCAGACATATTTAACAAAATATAATTTGTTTATATCCTAATTTATTAAAATACACCTGCACTAATACTTATCAATGCCACATTGATCCAAATATACGGAAGCAAAGGTAATATTTTGATTTTGTTACCAAGCATGCAGAATATGTTCATTTTTTATAATCATCGTCCACAGGCTATTTAAGCTACAGTTACAAAGATGTATTGTAATAAATGCAAATGTTAGCCTACAACCATATATTTTTTTTCTATGTAAAGCAAACATTACATTCTACTTTCAGGTATCCATTTTACATGCTTGGCTGTTTTAACACAGAGTGGAAAACTCTCACTTGGTTGCGCTACAGTGTCTGGATACCGCTGTATCCATTAGGTGTTTTAGCTGAAGGTGAGTTAGTTCATGTGTGAGTAAATTATTTCTTTTACATCAACATAACTGATATGTATCCAACGTTTTTATCCCATATAGCTGTTGCAGTGGTACAGTCCATCCCCATATTTGACCAAACCAAGCTCTACAGCATTCCTCTGCCAAAAGCCATTGGAACTTCCATCAACTTCTCTTACTTCTTGCATGTCTATCTGATTCTCATGTTTCTGGGTAAAGTCAAGAAACAGGAAGAAAAGTCTGTTCTGTATCAAATGTGTTTCTTGTAGTTCTGACAGTTTTTTTTCTTCTGCTCCTCAGGGCTTTTTATCAACTTTCGGCACCTTTACAAGCAGAGGAAAAGGCGCTTCCGGACCAAAAAGAGGAAGACACATTAATTCTCAGCACTAATCCTCCAAAGCCTCTACTGCCTGCACACATTTTCAAAGCTGACCCTGCTTTAGTTCAGAACATAATTTTTTTTAAAAAGTTAAATTTTTCTTTCACCCCTTTTGCTCTCTTAAAAGACTTCCTCTACTTTTTACCATTCCACATATTGTGCAATTATGAAATTGGAGTCACATTCACTTGTAATTAAGTTCTCATAAACCCAATGTTCTAGATTATTGAACCGCTGTTAAACCACCAAGATCATGTTGTGTTTTTTTCCCTCTGATGTTTATGATTGCTCTATTACCTTATTTCTCAACATCAGGTTCTGAAAATATGACCTCACCATCTTAACTTAATATACAATCATTGCTTTTTAAATGAAAAATGCATTGTTTATTTTCTTTTCTTTCTCAAAGATCTGTGAAATAGTGACCTTTAAAACAATTCATTTTGACCTTTCAGTTCAACTGAATGATCCACTATGAATTTTTATTATTCTATCCATTTATTATTCTAAATGTCCTTGAACTGTCATTTTGATAACTTATGACACTGAATAAACATTTTAGAAAGATGAGTAATTTAATTAGTGGTCAGTTTGGGAAATATATTCTATAAAAAAACATGTAAAAAACAAAATATGTGCAACACTTTCAGTTTCCCAACAGACATTTTGTACAAGCCCTGTTTGTATGGTTTCAGTTCACTCTGGCTCAGTGTCAGCTTATACATTGTGACTCAGCTTGAGAAGTCTGTGTGCATAGGGACAATGTTGTGATCAAAAGCTGCATACTGGGAGTCACCAGAACTGGCTAGTTTGAGTTGATGTGCGGCATGAGAGAGCTGGAAAGCAGCATCTGGATGGGCCGAGTCAGGCAGCATGGTGCACTCCCTCTCCAGCAGTTCGGCCACGCCCTTCAGGAGCTCCCAAAAACCAAAAGCCAAGGCAGCTTTCCGCAGACGATTTAGCTCCTGATGGAATTAAAAACAGAAATTGGATGTTTTACTTGTGTTTAGAAAAAAAATAAAAAACATTTTTTTCAAAATCATTTGAGCTAAACCTACCTTATAGAAGGTCTGAGTTTTATCAGGTAATTTTCTTGCGTTCCTCAAGATCTTCTGAACATCAGTCTGTATGATGACAAAGAAAAACTTGTTAAAAAATTGACAACTAGTTAACATATACAAAACATGATTTTTTTTTTAAATCCTTAAATAATTAAATCTTGAACTTTACACCTCACTACCCATGAGGATAATTTTTAACAATGAACTACTGTAGTTTTAGTTTAGGTGCTTCCACTTTGTTGGACATTTAGGTTATAATCCATAATGCACTATTTGTCAGATGTGAGCAGTGAACAGATTGTTTTAGCCGTGTTTTTACTGTACCTGCAGTCCGCTGGCTTTTATCCACACAGTGACATTCTGAGCATAGCTTCGCTTGACCTGTGGCTGCACAGGGAACGGACTTTTACTGTCATCCTCTCCGTACGGATTTTCAGCAGCCTCTGTAACACAAGAAAGATGACTGTACGTCAGAGGAAAGTCGGTCAATCCGTATCATTATGATCGAAATAGAACACTGAGTAATTATTAACCGATGTACACAATAAAAGACCTTTGATCTGCACGACAACAGTGACCCATTCAAGCATTGGGGAGTTGCATGCTTATTCAAATTTGCACAAAAATTCCAAAACATCTCTAGGTCTTTGAAGTAAGATGTTACCTGAAACTGGTCCCAGATGTGAAATCTTGCCTAGCCAAGGTAGAGGATCGGAACCAGGTTCAAACAAAGACATCATCAGGTTTGACTTCTTCTTGCTGTCTGCTTGGGAGTACAACATGCCAAACCACTCCGGCCTGGGATCAAAGCAGGACAGTTACTGAATTTAGAGATCATTCACAAAAATGTATTTGCTGTCCAGATGAATGTAGGACATGCCATGTATATCAGCTCTGTTATTGCTCACCCTAGTTGGACCAGAGCCACCATCCCCTCAACCTTTAGACTTCCATGTAAAAGAACACAAAAATTTGGGCTTTTCCCAGCCATTTGGCTCGCTGAAGGTTCCTCTTCAAGTTCATCAGTGGTTCCTGTGCCAACTTCATCCACTTCTGAAATTAGGTGCAAATATTTGTTACAACACATACAAATCAAGAATTCAACTTTTTATTGTTGATGCTCTATGATGCTCCACAAATCATTCTCAAAAAAACAAAAACAGACCTTTGTTAACAGCAATGGGAAGAACCAAGTGTCTGGATATTACAGGAGGGCTGGAGATGTCAGCAATTTCAATGAAGCCCACAATTTCCAAATCTGAAACAAAAACAAAAATATATAACCCATGTGAAGATTTTTTTCATAATGAAAAAAAGTTTAAATAATTTTCAACCCCTGACAAGTACCTGTGCTGACAGCTCTGGGAATAGGCTCCACCTCCTCGTCCACCACCACTGGCTCGGGACGGGGGAACACCTGAACGTCTGAAGACAGATTCCCGCAGTGCAGAACCGCGTGAAAGGGGGAGTATGCCCGGTCAATCAGCATCCTGGAGAAATGGAAATGACAGGGTAAAAAAATATGAGTCATTCAGCATAGAAATAAACAACTGAATGAATGAACAACTCTTACAATCAGCTCAACCTTACCCAAACATTGCTTGTACACTCTTCATGCAAAGTGGTCCATCCACAGTGAAGATCTGTCCATCCCCTCCACTGAGACGGAGGAGCTCCTCCAGGTTTTCCATGGCATCAGTCATTTGCAACTTAAATAGCACAAAACAACTGCTCATTATTGGAACTGTCAAATAGAATACTGAAATATAACACAAGACGATCTTGAGTTGCAAACAAGTTGTATAACAAACAGGTTGATACAATTATGTATAAAATTCTAAAATTAATAAAATTACTTGCAAGGGGAAAAACAGTAATAGATTATGGGAAATTAGACTTAAATTACAACATGATTCTTGCAGCTCTATTAAATTTGGCCATGTATCTCCACAGAATTAGACTGAGTAACTGATTTGAAATCAAGGTAGAATGCCAACAGAAATGTGGACTGCCGTACCTCTTCTGCATTGGCTATACACAGGATGAACATTTTGGTGGGGAAGGGGTAAGGGAGTGGAAACTTTTTGTCATCACCACGATGTTTCAGGGTTTGAAGAGAGTGGCGTAGGGAACCCTTTCCAATCCCAAGAGATCCGTCTGTAACCAACACCACCTACAGGACAAAAGAGGGAAATGCATAACCATGAGCAACTAAGGAGGTATTAACTGAAAGCAGGAAAACAAAGTGAAAGAGTAAAAATAAAAGGGCTGCTTCAAACTCACAACCTGAAAAATTATTATACTGAACATAATGTAACTACATAGTATGCAAGTGTGATAGTTACTGGAAGTAAAATTAGTTTGAAAAACTTGAAATGCAATTTCATGAAAAGGTACCCTAGGGATCTCAGATATTTGAAAGTGGCATAAACAGCAGTTACTTTAAAAATGACAAATTAAGCTTTAAGAGCTGTTTGGGTTTCTACGATGCAACTTGGATTCCAAGTTGCATCGACTAATGAAGTCTTCTTTCAATCACATGGGTAAATTATTTTCCCCAATAACATAATTTTTCAATTTAAAAAAATCAGAAAACGTTTCCTATTGGACAGATCCAATTTACTGAACAAAATTTTACGTTGTACCGAATATGTACAAATGAATGACATAGAAAACCTCCCGACTGAACACAACTACCTTTATGAATCAACCTAACAAACTAAGAGAATTGCTGAATACCTGACAGGGACAGCCATTGCCCCACTCCTGCTGAACAACGCTACTAACTCCTTGTAGAGCCAGCTCAAGACATGTTTTGTCATAGTCTTCCAAGTTACTAAGTGCCTCCTGCAAACAAAAACATAGACAAACTATTTGAATACTGAAGAGATATTGTGTTTTGACTTTACAGGCAGAAACTGATGTTACCTGTAACGCATTGTAATCCCTAGTGAAAGGCACCAGCAGCTCCCAGAGGGAGGAGAATGCCATCAGTGCGGTGAACTCCAAGCGATAGTTGGAAGCCATGTGTTCAAACAGCATGTTGAGTCCGTGGACAGCCAGGTTCTTCCTCTGGAACTCCTCGATGCCATCCAGGGACACTGGTCGTGTCATGGACAGTGACACGTCCATTAAAACCACTGTAGGCATTACTGTTCACGCCGATCCGATATCCACAATAAAACAGTAGATTTAAAACTGCTTCCAACCGTCCGATTTACGGCTTTACAGCAAAATACAATGAAAATGATCAAGCTTTAATAAGAAAAAACCCGTCAATAATGCCGTTTGAAACTTAATTATACAGGTTAGTACAGGCTAACGAAAGCTAGTTTGTTAGCCTCCTGCAATGTAGCAGCTAAAAGAGAGAAACTTTCCCGATATTATTCGTCAAATATAAAAGGATAAATATCCATGAGTAAAAAAGCGGCGGAAAAATCATGTATGAAAAATAAAAACGACTAAAACTTTCTAATCGTTTTTGTTGTTTAGCTTGTATTGCATTGTAAGTGCACCAACAATTCCGTCCGACAAACAACTTGTAAATGTATAGTTCCTATGTAATCTAAAATGTGTGAAATTAAAACGATTGAATTGAAAACACCTATTTAGAGCCGAACTAATAATATCTACAGACATATGAAATATAAAATGGGAAAAAAAAATAATCTAATTTTGTCTTTTCTGACTCCTATTTTATATCTACTCTTGGTAGTTTGATGCACCGTGGAGATAAATTATCACAAAAATGCTGAAATCTGACCTTTAATTTTATATTTGTGAACTTTATTTCTTATTAAAACTTGCTTGTATTGTATTTGGTTCTAATCCAAGTTTGTCCCTTCTGGGACCACTCTTAGGAAATACACGAAAACGTCACGCCAGATAAAACACCGAAAAAAATCTTATCGATTTCCTGTTGGTGAATCCTATTCTTTTTTTAGTGTGATTCGGTAACGACAAATTTTGCAAAAGTACGAAGGAACGTAACTACCAGCATCCTCTCGGCAACACGGAAATTAGTGATGGGATTTTCGGCTCCTTTTCGAGATGCGGCTCTAATGGCTCTTCTTACTGTAGAGAGCCGGCTCTTTCGGCTCCCAAACGGCTCCCCATATATTTTTGGGGGGGGGGGGGGGATACACTGTTATGTTTTGTTGGGGGGGGGGGGGGGGGGGGAGGGGGGGGGAAAAAAAAAATAATTTAAAAAAAAAGCGGTGAAAAACGGACAAGCCC
>CAEFZY010028297.1:0-39151 GCA_903066815.1 Brachyrhaphis roseni
ACTACCCCATATGATCATGTTCTCCAAATATCAGATTTTTCCTGCAACTACAACTTAATTTGAGCCTGAGAGGGTTAATTACAGCCAACAGTGTCACAATATGGCATTGTCTAAATTAACACCAGTCAAACACAATATGATAAACAACTTGGGTAATCATGGAGCCCTTTAAGATAGAAAAAGCTCTGAAACCTTATTTCTCACTAATACCTGCAATTTTAACAAGGCTGTAAACTTTTTATGTTCACTCTATGAATTTGTTAAAAATATCATCATTACATTTTAAACGAAGTGGCAATGTTTGTATTTTCTAAGGTTCGACTAATGTTTTTTTGACCCACTTGATGTCAAACTGGAAAAGGATTTTCTTCTCTTTCCTACAAATTTGTCTCCCACTTCACACATTTAGCAGGAAAACATATTGCCCTCATTACACACCCACATGCACACGCAAACACTGGATCCGCAGGCTCACACAAACAAACTTCGCCCTTTACACTCCTCCTTTATCTTCCTTTTCCCTTCCCTCAATCTTTCTGACTCCAGCGGAAGCATGGTAAGGAGAGGGAATGGGCTTTGATGTATCTTCCCTGTGATTCCGAGCCTTCAGATCAAGGAGCTGTTTGTCTTCAAACTCACCAAATCCTCAAATGGTCCGAGACAAAGAGCAAACATACTGAAGCGCCTTTCCATATTCATTTGCGTAATGGAGGATCTGTCTATCATGGATCGTTTTTTTGTCCTCTCCCTCCACCTCTCTTTTTGTTTCTGATACATAACTTTTTTTAATCAAACATCCTTATCAACATTTTTTAACCATGATGATATGTTTTCCAGAACTGGTCAGATTGTGTTATCTTTGACTAGAAAATTTTCAAGTAAAGTTTGCTCATTGGATCACTGACTGCATGCGAACAGTATTCACACATATTACCATGGAAACTACAAGATTATTTTTCCCCCTAAGATCTATTAAAACTCTTCTATTCAAGGGACCTATTCACAACTCAGTGAAAAGGATGAATCTGACTCCTGTGAGCTTCATCTGACAGTAAGTCTCTCGGTCAATAATTTTACTTCCATCAAAAGAAAAATATATATAATTGATTTCTTAATATGGTTTGTTTGAAAGAGCATAGCATGTTGAATTTATCTGTCAGACATATTTTTCATATTTGTCCGTAAATTTATCTTGTCTTGAAAATTGAGGTGTTTTTACTTGTACTTTGCAAAAGGGTTTAAGCTGCTTCTACCTTTTCACATTTTGTCATGTTGCAACCACAAACAACAATTCATTCTGTTGCAGTTTTATGTGATTGACTGACACAAAGTAGTGTATGTTTTTGAAATGGAAGGGACATAAAACATGGAAAAATTGAAAACTGCAAATAAAATTGCAGCTCCACCACATTTACGGCGTTGGTTGCTTCTCTGATTGTTGCTCGTTATGCTCAGCTGGGAAGTTTAGGTGGATGGATGTGTTTAGATTTCTTTTTGAAATGTTACTTGTTGAAAACCATGCAAGAAATTCTCTCTGTTTTTTCTGTTGGTTTGTCACATAAAATCCTAACGAAACACATTGATGACAAAAATGTTTAAAAAGTTCAAGGAGTATGATTACTTTTGCAATCATATAAAAGTAATGATTGCATACATAAAAATTGAGCAATGACAAAATATGTTTTGATGGTGTAAACACAATTACAATTACAAATCTGTAAATCCATCGACCTTTTGTAAGTGAACCTCTTTACTTATTTTTTTTCTACGTAGTGACACACTAGCAAGAAAAAAACATCTAACTTTAGAATGTGTTTGAACTTGAGCCTTCAAAATTGACTGCATATTTGCCTTCGTAATCAGTCTGGAGTGACTGGATTGAGCCTTGAAATGAAATGTGCACTCACAAATCCCGTTGGCTTATAGGGTGACAAATCCGGTTGGCTTGAAACCTTTCTCTTATC
Source organism: Brachyrhaphis roseni (assembly GCA_903066815.1). Classification (NCBI taxonomy): domain Eukaryota; kingdom Metazoa; phylum Chordata; class Actinopteri; order Cyprinodontiformes; family Poeciliidae; genus Brachyrhaphis; species Brachyrhaphis roseni. Next base: position 1,965 of record CAEFZY010028297.1, read on the forward strand.
TCTGCTTTCATTTACAGCTGAGTGCAGTAAATATGGACAAATCTGAAGTTAACTTTGTTAGGGTTGCGGAGGTTAAAGCATGGGTGCGGTACAAAGAGGGGTGCGGATGTGACCCCCTTAGTGCCCCCGCACAAATAACATAAGATTCTAAGACACCTGGGTCATGTACAGACAATAAAAAGGAAAAGGCTGTGAAAAAAAAAATTACTCCACAAATCACTGCAGAAGTTTAATCCTATTTCCTTGGCAGTCAGAGCTGTGGAAAAATTACACAGAGGTTTGGCTGCTATAAAAACCACACAGATCTTTCACTAAAAGGGGATGACTAAAAAATAAAAACCCCAAAAATCAGACTGAAACAATAATCTAACAAGAACAAGACAGATTTGACAAGAATTGATTGCAGCCAATAGGAGAAGGAAAAACCAGACGTGGACTGAAGGAAACAACTAATCTGTTAGTTTCTTGTTACTTCTCATTTTCTGCACAATTTGCACACTACTGCAAACCAATAATATAGGCGTACAGATATTGATATATAATCCAGATTGCAATAATACTTCTCAGGATATTTCTCTAATTTTTAAGATGATTTATCATTTTTACACCTTAGGAATCAGATAGTTTGATGTGCAACTGTTAAAAGATCGTACCGAAGAATAAGTGGACCATACAATATGACAAATATTCCATCTATCTCCATTTCTCGCTCTCTCTCTTCATTGACAAGTGTCAAACTTAGAATAACACTACTGCTACCGCCATGTATTACTGTCGGAATGGAATATTCACCATAATCATTTTATAATAATTATTAATTTCATCCCCACAGCATAAAACTGACACAAAGAATAGAAATGCCAATTTCCCTTCTTTCACAATTATGTCCTCCTTTGTTTTGTCCAATCATAAAATCCCATGAACACTTTTGCGAGGCAAAGTAAAAAAAAAAGAAAAAAACAAGGATGTTAGTTGAAATAGAATTATACATAAATTTCACAGGCATGGTTGTCAAACATTTGATAGAGCACCCTTTATCTTATTTCACTCCTCTGACCATGCTTTTAAAATATTAAATACACTGTTGGCTGACTTGCACCACAAAAACTGCATTACTGTGAGCTGCCTCCTGCCTCCCGTCTCCGTGCTACCTTTCATCGCTACCTTGAATGTTCATTCACATGCAGAGCCGGGGCTCCTGGAGCGACGCCAGCCAGCATCCGCACAGCCTCCCCGCAGAAACAGCTTTGTCAAACTCAGTTAGCCGCCTCCGAGGGGAAACACCTTTCTCCACAGTAATACTCCAGCTATTCACATCATGCCCCCGCCTGCGCCTCAGCCACCTCATCAATCCACACCACAACAAAGGTAAACAGCCTCGCACCTTCCACACAGAGGCCCGCGTTGCTTTGTTGACATAGTGTTCGTGCACAGAGAGGGAGCGACTCGCAGGACAGACTGAGCTTCATTTACAGAAGGTAATTGCATTGGAGCCAAGTGGTGCACTTTGTGATGAGATTTTTTTTTTCCAGCTTTGCCAAAACCTTTCCAACCCTCTCAATTTGTTTACCTGCCAAATGAAGCTTCTATGACAGGGACATATAATAAGTTCAGGTAAACACAAACATGTCACCTTCTAGGTGGAATGGTCACCGCCATTGACAGGTTATTTTCCAACAGGCCCACTTATTGTGCACACCTAGGCATAAAATAACATGACACTTGTCTGCTTGGGATCACCTAACATGCTCTGAATGAAAACACTCATAAATATGAACATTTTCCAGGTTAGGGTTTTGAAATGTGTTGGGTCCCTTCATGCTCCATCGGTTTTGATCAGGCGCTCTGGATAAAAAACATTCGCCAAGTGATTCAGGTTCTACCTAACAGAATAAAGATGACCCAGCGTGTTTCAAATTTCTTTTCTACGTCTTATCTCTTAGATTGTGGCAATTTTGTCCAAGATTTTGCAACCAATTTCTTCGGTGAAGTGAAAGAAAAATTTCTGTTATAAAAAAAAGTCAACAATAATTCAGCTTAAGAAAAAAAATACTGATGTGGAAATCACTAATACCTGGCTTGCAACAAGAATTATGCAATTTTTTCCCCTTATAGACTTTGGAATGTGGTCAGCCAGTCAGAAACATTTAATCAGATCATCATTTTTTGTGGTCAATGAATGCACCATATCTAAATACTAATGGGTCATATTTATAGTCTGGGAAGCTGCAACTTGGTAAAGATTCAAAGTTAGCTGTTGTTAGCATCACTGAGCTTTTTAAAGCTGAAATTGCTCTACTAACTTGACAGAGAGTATGGATAGAGACTCCTGCTTAGTGTCACTAGCTTTGCTAATCATGCCAACTGTTCTAATCACAACTATACAATGCTAAATGCGTCTTAAAACAGGTGTGGGGAATTACTTTCCCCCCAGAACCACATGAGTAACTATGATCGCTAAGCGCAAGATCATTGACAGGGCTCAATTATTCCTAAAATATATCAGGTACTTAACATGACATACAGTTTTGACTGGCTTTTTATAAGACAACCACTGCAGCTTAATCATAAAGTTAGCACCCACTGCAGTGAGACTTCTTTAAACATACTAAAAACTAATTGTTATACAAAGTGTGTACTCATGACAACTGGAAAATACAACCAGTGAATACTGTAGCCCAAAATTGAGACTCATTGTACATACTGATAAACTGTGACAAACTGTGTAGCCCTGACTTTGAGCAACATGTTTTGTTAAGAACTTTGCATTCTGCTTACGTTACAGAATGCAAAAACAAGTCCTTACATATTAACGAGCAATCGAATGTAAATGAGATCATAGACAAGTGGCAAATTTCCATTTCTTGCCCCATTCGCTGGTTGGTGTGATGCACATAAAGAAGCACAAGCAAACAACAAGCAGTTCTGATAACTAAGGATAAAAAGCATAGAAGTCCATACATATATTATTATTTACCCTAATTTAAGAGTTATGTTAACATTTCTGGTTTTTTAGTTGTCATATTTTAGGATATTTGTAAAAGAGGTGATGAGTTCCCTTGTATTAACATGTTAAACACAGTCACAATTAGAACTTGCTCTCAATACATTACTGGATATGCAGAGTGTAACTAATACGTCTTTTGTAAACGAATAAACAACAATGATTACAATAGTTCCAAATAATGTTTTTGGAGTATCTGACTTTTTTTATCTAGCGCTTTTAAAGCTTGTTTAAGTGTTGTCTGACAAGCTTACGCCTGACATATGTGACATTATCAAAAGATTTAAATGTTACTCTGCCATTAATTTGTTTCTAATAAATGAAAGTTTGACAAGTTGGTTTTTATTGTTTTTCACAATCCCCTTTCCTATTGCTGGCGAGTCTATAATGATTCCTAGGTATTGAAGTTCTTATACTATTTCTATTTAAATCAGACATGAGTTATAGCCTCTCTTCTGGTTGGCATATGAGTGTGGTGATATAGCTAACCAAACAGAGAAACAGCAGTGTTTGTTTGTTTTCTTAAGAAAAGCAGATTATTTGAATTTGTGGGTGGGAAAATTACATTACAGTATGCATTTTAAAATTTGAATTTTCTATTAAGTACTGTGGGCCAGTCTGTGACAAAATGTCCATGTCTGGTTTAAAATGTCGACTCTGTAATACCGCTGTTTTTTTGGTAATAGCAAAATCACGTTTAATTGCAGAGCTGCATAACACAGGACGCTTGCTCTCTCTCTGACACACATGCTGTGACGTCACCTCTGTTCCTAAAATTAATAGCCACAAACAGGCCAGTAAGCTTTCATCTATACTAAAGTAAAGTTTAGATAACTTAAAGTCTGATAATGAGTCAGAGCTTTTTCCTCTGCAATATTAATTTAAAAAATCTATTATTTAGCTACAATGCATTTTGTATGACATAAAGAAACTTTGCTTTACTTAAACCAGGTAGGGGTATGAATAATTGGGGGTTTGTAAATCATGAGGTTGAAAACTGGCCTCAAAATCTCTGATTGGTGCACCTATAATTCTGATAACAAATAATGTCAAAAAAAAAAAGAAAAACAGAAGAAAAAAAAATTTCCTGTGTTTTGGAGATAACAAAAGACTGAAATTGTGTGCCGGAGTGTCTAACATGCTCAATATTGCAGTTTTCCTTGCACATTTTAAATTCAGCATTACTCCTTTTTTGTACTGATGAAAATCACTGGATGCAGCCGAGCAACGGGAGCAACACAAATGGAGAAAACCTGTGAAGTGTGAGAGTGTGTGGCGGCAGCATGGACATTTTCTCAGAAAATGCCCCCAGATGATCTTTAACAGAATATTTCTCTCTCCCCCAAAGCTGCTTACAGATAAACATTGGAGCGTTTTGTTCTCCCCCTATCGGGTTCAAACATTTCTTTAAAAAGGAAAAAAAAAAAATTCTTTCAATGCTCATAAAATAATTTGAAAAAAAAACAAAAAAAAACACCCCGGAGTTAAAAATGATAAATCTCAGGTGTTTGCTATGTTATGCCTCACAGTCAGGAATGTTTACAATGTGCTGGGGGTTTGCTGGGCAACAAACAGCGCTACTAGTTTGTTTTAACATGTGAAGTAAACACTTCAAAATCTGGAGTAATAAGCAGCATTGCGTTACACGGTGCTTGTTGTTGCCATGTTGGCATATTTCCTTTTGCAGATTCTGCAGCTGGAAATATTTGCAAATTAAAATATTTTGAAGCATGGATCAGATTTGAGCGAGTATAGAGCAGCATGAATTTGCTGTGATGAACTAGAAACTGACTGAAGCTGTTCGCTCCAGCTACACTAAAATAAAATTGTGCCAAATGTGTTAGCCAACATTTATTAATGGACTAAAGCTGCTCTGTTCATGTTTCACTTTTTAAATTTTTTTTATTTTGCTTCTCCTGCCTACTCTGCTCGTCTCATAAGCTGTCCCACCTGAGCCAAGACAAAAGGAATGATGGCTCAATACGTTAAGGCCAGAGGCATTTCTCTATTGGACATCCACGCTTTTGAGATCACTTTTGGATTTGACATCAGAGTGATGTGTGTGTTGTGCAGCTGGATCATCAGTATATTGCTTTAGTCCCGTGCTACTTTGTCTTCCCACTTACTTTACTGCCAAAAGCAGAAAGGATACACGTGTAGCTTTCCCACCAAACCACCTCACCACTCTGCATGGCTGAAAAGGAAGAACCATGGTGCTAAACAGACAGCTAGCAAAAGCTCTAACGCCAAAGCCAGCAAATATGGTTTTCAAATTTGAAATGCCTACAAAATATTACACTTGAATAATGTTAGATAGACTTCAACTATGAATAATTTACCATTTAATCTTGTAACGCTTTGAAATGTCTTTAGTTAAAAAGACCTCCAACTTTCACTACATAATCTCTTTCCAGACACTCCAACCTACTATTTCTACAGTTCCCTTCTCCGTTTTTTGTGCTCACATCCTGTCTGCCTACGTATCTTTTCACAATTTGATTCTGTGAATTTCATCTTTCTTCACTGTGTTCCAATGTTTACAGAAAAAGCAGCTGTCATATCAAGGTGTCTGCATCAGCCTCCAGTGTGGTATCTGTAGATGCAGTGTTCATTCCACGAAGCTGCCTACGGATTATACCCTGTTAGTCTGACACTGCTTGTGCTCTTATCATCTGAGAAAGGTAATGCGGTATACTGACACAGTCTGTAACTTCAAATATCCATACGTGCCTTCAGCTACATATAAAACATGTCACATCTGCCTTCTACTCATATTTAAATGGTTAAATTATGGACAGCTCAAAGACTTCTTAAACATAATTTTCTCTGATTGAATTCATTTTACCTATTGTTATTTCAATTCCATTCATAGCGTTCTGTAAAACTATATTTTTTTTAAATGCTGGGCTATTTTTGTGCATGCTGTGAAAAGCGTTCCTTAATATTATTTTTTTAAAATAAAAGTTTGTTTTTTTTCCCTTGCAATTTATGTTCTTTTCACCCTTCAATTTGATTCTCACAGTGAAAGAGACACTTTACTGGTTTCTGCCCGTCCCTGACTGTGTGTGATGTCTGAACTGTCCGCTTCACTCAAACAGCTGTCAGTGTTTGAGAAAAGCATGCAGAAGGCAACAGAAAAGAAAGACAATTTAGCAAAGTGGGTCAAATTATCAACAAGTAACATAAAAACAGAGATGTGACTTTCTAATATTAGCAGAGCACTTCTTCTAATTCTAAGAATGTAGGAGTTTATAGAAGATTGTAACTAACGAAGACTATGCGATCTGTTGTATGTGCGGCTTTTACGATGGAAACAGACAAACCAGTGACACCACTTTGTGCTTTACTAATCAGTGTAAACAAGCCACAACAAGCTTTTACTTTTGTTACTTTTATGTTACTGTCACAGCGAAAGCGCCAAATGCATTTGTTATATTTTATATTTATTGGTTATTTGATAGGGACCGATACAAGAAACATAAATCAAGGCAATCCGAGGCCTGCATCACAGTGTTTATATCCATAGCTAATTCACAATACTCGTTACACTTCACCATCCCAAATCATGTACAATAGGCTCAGTGCGTCAATGCGAAAAAACATATTGAAAAGACAACCAATTTTTTCAAATTACATGCTGAATCCAGTTCACAAGGAAATGATACATGGTTTTCAAAATTACTTCATTTACAACTCTAATTTCCCTTGTCCCAGGTGAAAAAAAAAAAAAAAAGCATGTCCATAGTCTGATACAGCCATGGAGAAAATAATTTTCTGTCCACTTCATAGCTATAGGCTACTTTGGGGTGGCCACACATAAAACCACAATCAAATACATTCAAGTTTTGGTTGTAACATGAAGACATGTAGAAAGATTCAAGGGTTATAAATAGTTTTGCAAGGTCCTGGATAAAAACAACTAATACGACACAAGCTAAACTAAATGCAGCCTTTTCAAATGCCTGTGTCCTAGTTTGCATTCCTCTACAGGGAACTCCAAATGGTCACTTTGTCATCCACATCATGCTATTTTTTTCTACTAATTCATTCCTAAGAATATCCTTCCAAAATCTGCTCCCTCCTCTGACACATGCGGGGCTGAACACAATAGGCTGGCTGTTCGTCACCGAGAGAGAAGCGGAGGCAGACGATGGATGCCTTATACCTGACAGACAGTTGTCTGGCCACCCTGCAGTCACCGGGTCTGACGGGTCTCGATATCCTGAAGATGGCAGTCGATGTTAGAACTCCTAAATTATACACAAGGTCCTCTGGGACATGACTCTAATATATCTAATATATAACAAGGCTTGCAGTCGCAGCATGGACCTCTGCTCTGTCTAAGTCATCTGGACTGGAGACTTCACTCGTTCAAAGCGCTCAAAAATATCTGTGTGACACCTTGCTTCATTTTAGACATTTGTTGAAACTTGGATGTCTTGTCCTTACTGCAAAGAATTTTTACTCTTAAAACCACACAAAGGGAGGTGTGTAAACTTAAACACTTTCACAAACTTAAACTCTTTCACAATAATGTTTCGAGGCGCCCAGAAGATGTTCCTTGCTTATGTTTGTCTTTGACTATTTTCAATTATTCGCAGAGCCACTATCCCCTTCCTTGATCTAGCCACAACATTGTTATCTTTCTCTGCTACTTATAATATGTTTACTCATCCTGATGAATTCAATTACATCTTTTCAGAGGAAATTACTGTGGGGGTGGCTCAGCCTGTCAGAGGTCAGTACTAACTGTGAATACTAAAACCAGTGCCCCCCCACCACACCTCCAAACACATTACACAGCCTATTACCTGCTGCTTTCCACACAGCACTCTGCGACCCCACATATAAGCCTTTTCCACTGCCACAGATGAAATGCTTTCTAGATGGGATCTGGCATGAAGAAGACGGGGATGAGAGCTGGAGCTGTCCCCAGGCCTAAACGTTTCAGAGAGCCATCCCCACTGCAGCGGCAAAATCCGCCACTCCCGATTAGGGAGGTATATACACGGCCAGGCAGAGCATAAAAGGTGCAGAAAGGAGGCTTCGCCCCGGGGGAGGCTATTGCAGCTGACTTCTTTATTTTATTTTTTTTTCTTCTTGGTATTTTTTTTATTTATTTATCTCGACGACTGTTCAGATCAATATGGCACAAGGCCAAAGGCAGCACAGGTTACAAAGGAAGCCCGCGACAGAGTGGCTTGACAAAGAGGTCGTCGTCTCTTCTTCTCGAGTTTTGTGACAGGAGCTCTCCTGACTTGACATAAATTAAGCGTCGATGTCCCAAAGCCAATTTAACAGGACGCCGCTTCTGAGTCTGCGACTGTTTCTGCCCCAGTCCCCTACTTTTCTTGGAGGGACGTTTTTAAATGTGGGGCATCTCCAAAAGTGGCCCCTCCCCGTCCTGAGGAAATTGTTCCCCTTTGCTGAGCAGGCTGACAATTTCATTGTGAACCTGTTCCATTAAATCTCTGAAGAGATGATTGTGTTGAGACAAAAACAAGCTGTTGGAGGAAGTTCTCACATAATTATCTAGATGCAGAAACCCATTTCGGCTCTATCAAAACTGTCAGATTGATTAAACAAACCGGATGGGAAAAGCTATCAGGAAAAGAGCCTCTCTCTGTCCTCCCTCTGAAGGGTTTGCTATTTATAAATCGTTCCTTTTTTTAAGTGTGGCAGTAAAAATAGTGTTGTGTTTACAAGAGAAAAACAGACAGACCAGCATGCTCTAAAAACAATTTTACCTGCTCAAAACATGAGGTAAATGGTAAGTAATGGCAAACGTATATATACCCCTCTACTTTTTCACATTTTGTCATGTTACAACAACAAAAATTTATTGATTTTTTAACTGATAGATAAGAATGAAGCAAACTTTGTTTTGGTGGCTTTACAAAACAAAATCTGAAATGTCTGGCATGAGTTTGTATTTAGCCTCCCTGAGTCAATACTTTGTGTAGCCACCTTTGGCTGCACAAAAAAACTTTCAGAAATGTTTTTCTAGTTAAAGATCTTTACAAATTTGTTCAAGCTCAGCCAAATCTGATGAAGTCTTGCCACAAATCCACAAGTTCATTTAGGTCTAAACTGTGAAAAGGTGATTCTAGCACAGAAATATCCAGATCCAAACCATTTCCACTGTAGCTCTACCTGCACTTTTAGAGGCACTGTCTGGCAGTAACATTTTTTGTTTTCTCCAGAACTGACCTATATTTAACTTTGTCCATCATCCTATCAATCTTTTCGTCGTCTCTGTGGAGGAAAACCTTCCTCAAAGGATAATTCTGCCACCACATGTTTCAGGTTCAGGGTTATTATATCTCCACGCATTGTTTGGAACAGAAAGTGGAATCTTAGATTCATCTGATGAAAGCAGCACCTATATGACCTGACATTAACTTTAAATGGGACTTCTTGCCATGAGTCTCTATGGTGATTGAAACTCTACCATCTAACCTATTGGATGTTTTCTTTGCTTTTCATGATGTTGTTTGTTCATTAATGTTCTCTAACAGACACCTGCACAACCTTCACTGTTTTTAAATAAAAATTGCAATGAATTTTATTTAGTAATCTTAAATTAAAGGTGGCAGACAATATATGCATGCCATACTTTTCTGCTCTGAATTCGAAAAGAGTTTTGAAAATCAGGCATCCTTTTTTACACTTTGCAATTATCCACAGCTTTTTCTGGTCTATCATAGAAAACTAAATCAAGTTTTAGCTTGTAGTGTGACAAAATGTAAAAAAAAAATTTAAAAAAAAGTTAAAGCATTCTGAATGTTTTGCAAGAGTTTATAGTTCTTAAAAAGACAAGATGCTGTTTCTGTAATGACCTTCTAAATAAGTAACTGTCTGGTTACTAGGACAGAAATCTTGTTGTAGAATACTATGATATTGTAGCAAAGCATCTATGAATAGGTATAGATTATATTTTCTAAACTTTATCCAAATTAAGCAGCTGGAATTATGTTTGCCACAGGTCAAATATCTTATTTCATTATGCATGCATCAACCAAAATGATGGGGGGGGACTTAAAGTATGTCCATAGAGGAGCATTTGAATTTTAGATCTGAACTGTTGCCTCTGTAAAGACTTGAGGTACAGAATAATTTAGTAAGTACACCGAGGCTTCTATTCTACGCTTATGAAGTAACAATCAAAGCAAAGTAGGGATAAAAGTCCGGAAAGATCCTCCCCAAAAATAGATTCTCCTTGGCAAATACAGCGGCAAACACTTTTGAGGGGGAAAATTTATGAGGCAATGAGTCAAATTAGAATGCATAGACCATTCTCGCAGAGCGGGAGAGACATTTGCACATGAAGAGTTGAAAATGAGTCGCATTCAGCCAAGCTGTGAGCTCCACCTAGGAGGCAGTGAAAGGGACCGAGACAGGCACAGAGAGGGGCTGAGGCAGGCAGACGCCAAGCCTTGAAGAGGGGCATTCTGGCATAATGACTCTCATTTACCATTGACAGGCCTTGGGAAAGTTAAACTAATTATGACGGCACACAGATGCTGAATAGCCCTTGATGAAGTTAATAACTGGCAATCCGACAAACAGGTGTTGAGTGATTTGTGTTTCCTCCCCTGAAATTATGGGATGTTCGGATTTTTCCAGGCGATGGCTCAAAGCAGCAATCAAAACAACAGGAAGAATCACTCTGGCAAATCTTTTCAACTTTGGAGAATTGCAGCCTCAATAAAGGAAGACTATAAGCCATCGCTTTAGCCTGTCATGCTAATGAAAATTATCTCTATAGAGGCGTTCATACGTGGGAACAAAAGGACCTTCATGAGGTGGTAACAGGTGTCAGAAATACACCAGAAATTCACTCCATCCTTTCTCAGTTTAGCTTTCAATGGTCTTTGGTATGCATGTGTGATGTACACCTCTTCCGACATTATTCTGATGCTAAATTTACACAGATTTTCTACATTTACAAAAGAGCAAATAGCGTTACAATCAAACTTATCACATTTTTAAAGTCAAATTTAAGGACTGTTAAAGGATTAACAGAGGATTACCCAAAGCCGACTACCAGTGTGGATATATGTCGGTCTGTGCGGTCCTTCCTTATAAGAAATTCATCACATATCATAAAGGTTTGAAACAGTAAATATTTATTGAACTCATATTCTATATTCTTATATGTCAAGGAGAAATCTAGGACACATAAAGCAAGGCTTCATCTAAATTCCCATCTCACTACACGTCTTAGTTAACAGGTAAACACATTTTTTATGCATGAAGGTAGCAGTCTAAGCTGAATGTCTTCAGATTTATCCATTAACAAAATTGTTTTTCCTCTGAAAGGATGCAGAGATATCAGTTTCTTTCAGTATTTTTAATTTAGGTGTTTGTCACGTTACTGTCCATTCTGTGCTGGGCTGTTTACTTTAACCTCTTTAAATTCAAGCTTATAGGCATATCAGCGTGAATTTGCCAACTGAGAATGATGTCTAAATTGGCATTTTTTGTGGAAAATATTAATCAAAATCAAATATTTATTGACTGTTACTCCTACAGTTCATAAATCGAAATTGGCTAAACATATCATAATGCATATAAATTATGCTTTTTTTAAATTTAGTTTACAAATTGATGCTGAGAAATGATCTTTCTTCTTCACTTTTGACTTTTCCCTTCACATGTCACTACAGCGAATCATCCGTCTCCATTTAGTTCCATCCTCTGCATCCTCCAACTAGCTTCATGTCCCCTTCTGCCACATCCACTCTTGTGGAACAAATTGTACACCAGAAAATTTACACTGCACATTTTCCTATTATTAACATATTGTTATATTATTTCCACTGTATCAAAAATAATATATTTTACTATTTTCGACAAACACAAGAGACAATATATGCTTAGGCACAAAAGGATGTGCTAAAAGCTTCCAGCAACACTATGGAGCCACACGGCCATTTCCATGCAACACATATCAGAGTGGAAGGAAGAAATAAATGGCCATTTCTGCTGAAAGGCATAGAATTGTTCAATCCATTTATGTGTCTTCATGTTTTGCCGGTCATGTTTGAATACAAATTTAGAATTATGAATAAAATTTAGCTATTGATTTTTTTTTCTGTCTCTTTTTACAAAGGAAAAACATCGAATGGAAATGAAAAACTGTGATGAGGTAAAATTATTTTCCTACTTCCATTGCAAATATCTGCTATAGATTACAAGGACAAGTTTGTTTCTCTTTATGTCACCACCCCCTAACTTATGAGGGAGTAATTGTTTTATATTGCAAACTTTCAGAGTTTGTGTGCTTAAAAACCAAATATATAGTCATGGGCTATTTGCCTGTTTGTTTGAAGGCCTGATAAATTAACCACGGCAGGAAAATGAGGAAGAAGTGGGATCTGGTTTGTTCGTTCAAGTTTGATGAGGGTTTTCAGGAATATTATAAGCAGGACTGGAAATTATGACAGGTTTGCTCAGTTTTTCCAACTTTCCTTAAGCATAAAAAAAGAAATCCTGGATGAAAGTGTTAATGACCTCTAAAAGCAGAGGAGATATTCCTGTCTTCATAAAGATCCTCTTTCCGATGGAAGTCTGTGTTTTATGACGCAAATTCTCACATGTCAGTCTAATCCGACATATTGAAAAATATGCAAATATCCTGTCAGCCACAGAACATTAATTGCCTATCATTTTATTAAGCAAATGATTAATTATGAAATTAGTGGAAATTACTCAGTTTGCATTGTATTTTTTTTTAACATCATAATGTGAGAGTGCAGCATGCCGGTAGAAAAGAGTGATTCCTTATCCCCCTCCAAAAAAAAAAACAAAATCAGACAGTCAGTGTCTGTATTCCCTGCTGGGTGACAGACTGTGATGGCCCCATCACACAGACTGAAAGCAAGTTTATAATAACAAGAAGCCCACATGAGAAATTAGTGCCTATTCTGAGTTAAAACGCTAATTATTTATGTAGATGAGTATTTCCATTAAGACCTTTTGACAGTGATAAATCATCAAACCCTGTGGGTCCAAAAATTAAAATGCCCACTTCAGAGAGTTTATCAAAGTGTGAGTGATTGTTTACTAAGCAACAGCCCAGAGTTCACTAATGGAGCACAGTTAGATATTATTTTGCTCAAAAAAATGATAGGTTGTGCATTTGTCTGTGTTCCTGTCTCTGCAGCCTTCTACCTCGCAATCTTATACGGCATTCCAGTGCTGAGCCTGTGTTTGTTCGAACAAGTTTATCGACATTTAAACTATTTAAATCTCTTCTCTGTGTGTTTGCTTTTACCCTAAATAACTTGATTTGCTTGCCTACGCCTCTGGAAATCTATTCTGCATCAATGCAGCCCCAACTTCCCTCCACCACCTATTCACTTAAGTGGCGTTCTGTTTAGAGGACCAAATATTATCTCAGGCTGCCACAAAATTACAGCTCATGATTATTTGAGGAGTCGAAATTGAATTGGGAATGTGTGTTGGTAACCTTTATGGACCTATTCCAGGGTTTTAAAAAGTGACAGTTGCATGTCACTCCCATGTTTTAAAGTCCTTTAAATGAGAAACTATCAGCATGACTGGAGTTTTCTCCATCTGCAGCTCCTCCGGCACCTGTTGCTGTGCACTGCCTGTCAGGTGACTGAAATAAAGCTTTTTATTATTATTTTTCTTTTTTTCTTCTTGTGAAAACTGAAAGGACACAAAAATGTGTGTTACAGATAACATTAAACTTACTGTAATAATCAATATATCTTAATTGTAGCAGTAGGAATAATTAATTTGAATTATTTGAATCAAGGTTCTTTTTCATTATTAAATATTTATGTTTTTTTAAAATATGACACCTTTAAACTTACACTCAAGCATGTCACATTGTAAAAGTCTCTATTCCTATAATGTACATTTGTGTACAGATCAGTGAGACAGATGAATGTCAGTTAAATTGTTATGGGTAAACATAGACAAAATGTAATTATTATTATTATTATACTTGAAGATTGATCTGCTAAGTTGTACAGAAAAAAAGTCAAAGACTTAAGAAACTGCCTTCTATTAAACAGATTTGATCCTTTTTTGTCATGTTTCACTTTGTTCTCAAGTAGTTTCAACGTGTCGCTGAAATGTTGGTTTGTTTTATTTTAAAGGCAATCTGTGTTGATACTTTACAAAGCGTATTATGGAAATCCTCGACTGAAGTATGGTGATGGGCAGAAACACAAATGGGGCAAAAACGAAAAAAAAACAAAAACATAGTTATACTGATGAAGAGGGGAAGCAGATTCGGACCACTGGGAAATAATTAGGACAAAACTACTGTGCACGAATCTGTTGCCGCTTCCCCACTCGACTGTGTAAAACAGCTTGGTCAATAATCTTCTGCAATTCCAGAGGATTAGAGTCTTATTAAGGAGCGCCGTCTGTCACATGGACCCTCAGTAGCAAAACAAGTCACTTCCTTCCTAACTGTGTAACGGGCTTTCAAAGGGAGCGATAAACACGGCGAGGTAAATGATCGCATTAGGCGGAATATAACGCGATCATTATGTTACCATAACGGTGTTTGCTTTGTGAGAGTCTTACCAAGTTCACCTCTCCCCCCTGGGGCTGTTTTCATACTTGTGATTAACAGTATTACTGTTATGTAACCGAGCGCTGAACTCATTCTACCCTCCGGCAGAATGTGAGGGATCTATAACTTGTAATTGGGCGCATTCCGAGAGCCAAGGGACTAATTTAGCATTTAAAATGTTGCAAGTAGAGCTTTAGATTGGGAAGATTTTCCTTCTTTTCTTTTTTTCCTCCTGTCACTTTTTAAAGATAACATATTAAAGTCTTGTACGTTTAACATTCACACTTGTGGATCTGGACGTCGTCAGCCCGATGCTCCTGTCCAAGTATTTAGCTTGGTTTTTTTTTTTGTTTTTTGTTTTTTTTTTTTACCCCCATCGCCTTTTGTAGTTCAACAGAGACCTTCACAAAAAAAGTGCGAGCGGGAAGCCAAGTTCTTACCTTCTCCGTGGATTTGAGCGATTACAGCAGCGAGAGCCAAAACCGCAAATAGAGTCTGAAACCGGCGGCAGCGTCTCGTGCACATGTCGGCGGAAGTCGAGGTTTGTCTTTCTTCCCGGCGTGAAACTGAACGTCCGTGTGTTACAAAAAAAAAAAAGAAAGAAAGAAAGAATAACAGAGGTACTTCCAGTGGCCGGCGGACGATAGAGAAAAAAAATATATATCTTTGTGTATATTTATACGAGCAAGGCGAGGATTTGAAAAACCGTTCTGCTTCCTGGAATAATTCGCTGAGTGAAGAGGGTCGGGAATAATCGAGTGGATCGCGGAGGGTCCCGTTTTAATTTGGACGAGCGGTAAGCGGATTCCTGGCTGTGGGAGCTGTCTGCACAGAAAGAGAGAGAGAGAAAGAGAGAGAGGAGAGGCAGTTCAGCACCGCGGACAGCTCCTAGCGTCTGCGAAAGGAACCGCCTCCAACAACTTAGTCGGAGGAGTAAAGAAAAGAAAAGAAAAGAAAACATTCCGCCCCGTTTCTTTACTCTCCTGTTTAATGTAATCAAGCAAAACGAAATATTTTTTTTCTTATTTCAATCTGTTTTTAATCACACAGTTATAATCAGGTAGAACAAAAGAAGTCAAAATGCAAGTTTTTTTTGTTTGTTTTTGTTTTTTTTAATGCCAAACCAGCAAAAGCAGTCTTATATATGCATTTGAGATAAAGTTTGAGATAGAACCAGTTTTCCTCAATATCCGACATGAAATCAAACTCATATCAGTTAGAATCACCAAAGTTATATTTACTGAAAGCCAATTAATCTGTTTTTATTATTATTATTATTATTATTAGTAGTAGTAGTAGTAGTAGTATTTCCTTTACTTTCTTGAAACTCAAAGGTTTGCATTTGATTTGAGTAAAATGTTTTTTGGCATCATTCAACAAGCGTCTCGCAATAGTCCTTTGCAATTTTGACCCACTCTTCTGGGGGGGAAATACTGGCGTAACCAAGTTAGATTTGTGGCCCGTCTGGTAAACCTCCACCCCTTTAGCTCTTCTCCCAACTTTTCAATGGGATTTGAGATCGAGGTTTTGTGGTTGTTAGTCCAAAATTGACTTCCTTGTCTTCAAGATATTTAAAAACTTCCATTTGGGTTTTTACATCCAACTGCTTTTAATGATGCAGTTAGAGTGGTGGCTTCCTCCTGTCTGACTGGCCTTTCAACAAGGAATATAGACACTTCCTTACTAGCTATGGCCAGTGTTTACACATTGTCTTCAGCTTTTGTTCTGGGTCTTATATGAATCTTTTGTCACCAACACATAATAATCACATCTCCCTCCTGAATGAATGTGAGTGCTGTACATTCCTATGTACTTGCTTACAAACATTTAAACAGATCAACATGTCTTCTTTGGGCATCTTTAATTTGTGTTGAGGAATAAGCCAGACTTGTTTGACGTAGAACCAGTTCTTCCTCACTGTCCAACATTAAATCGAAGTCAAATGTTCCTGTTTCAGATCAGTTACAAGCACTAAAACTATATTCTGTCACTCCCTGATATCGTGCCTGTCAGCCACCGTGTTTGCTCGTGCGAGCTGATCAGCCGGATTTTTGTTCCTCCTGTGATGTCATCAAATTATGCACACAAATAAGCAGAGTAAGCAGGTTTTTCCTCCAATGCACTATAAAATCGCTTGGTGGAAAAAAATTCTCCACTGCTGTGTGTTTGTTTATTGTCAGTGTACATTTTCAGCAAAAAAGTAAAAAATAAAAAATTCACAGCTGGATAGTATCTTTAAAGAAAATAGTCACATCTGCATACGTCTTCTTATATGACTTTGAAATTTTGAATTTGAATTGTGTTGCAGAACATGCTGTGATCGTTTTTGCGTTACAATAGGACCTTTCGCTGTGCTACTGTATACAGTCACTGCTTTAAGATGCAGTAGGAGGGTTTGGACATGTTCAATAGAATAAAAAAAAGGGGGGGAGGTTAAACAAAAGATTCTGCCAAGAAATCCGATATTGATCCAGGCCGAGTCCAGTTATATTCTTGTATGCTATGTACTGTTGTCCGCACCAGCGTTAAATTGAATTTTTTTTTTTTTTTTTTCATTTCTAACCCTAAATTTATCACATACCATTATGACTATTTATTTCACCTCTGCCCTACACAGAAGCCAGGAGAGCGGCTGAGTCGATTTCTTTTTTTCATTCTTTTTCTCTATAGTTCAATTCTCAGTAAAGCGTAGACCCCGCTGTGCTTGATAAACCCCACAGTGAGACATTCCTCAGGTGCTGGAAATAACCACGCCATGCTCTGAGTCTGTTAGGTCACTTTTCTGTCCCCCATTTCACATTTGGTTTATGTCTCAGGACTGTAACAGTTTGCCACTGGGATGTATGTGGCCGCTGCCTTCTGATGAATAAAGTGGTGTTGTTAAATCGGTGACTGTGAGTAAACCTGTAAAATACAGCAGGCACACCAGCAGCCAGAGTCTGAGTATCATGTAATGAACAACAAGAGGGGGGACAAACGGCACCCTGGACTACAATCGCAAACCAGCGTATATTTTATTAGGATTTTACGTGACACAGCGTCGCACTTAATTGGGAACTGAAAAAATGATTTATGATTTTCATTTTTTATTCATATGCAAGTCTTATAGAAGTAAAAATGAGAAAGCACTGCAGTGCAATTGTGTTTGGCCCTTTAGTCTATGTTTTGCTGCAGTTCTAGCTGCAAGTCTTTTGCCAGCACATCTATAGGCTGAAGTTTCTGCCCATTCCTCTCTGCTGAATCTACCAAGCTCAGTCAGTTTGAATGGAGAACATCAGTGACCACTGGATATTCATTTTATTCTGGTCTAGTTTCTAACTGGGCCATTCAAACACATGACTTTGCTTTGATTTAAACGATTCTGTACCTTCCTGCTGGAAGTTAATCCCACATCTTTTGCAGCATCTAACATGTTTCTCCCCCAGGTCTATATTTCATCCATTTTTCTACCCGTCTTGGCCGTCAAAAATTCAAACCTGTCAACGATGGTTCACTCAGAAGAAAAACATCCCCTCAGCATGATGCTGTCACCACCATATTCAGGATGGTGATTTCAGGGTTTGACACAGTGTGTGTGTTTTCTGCAATACATACATCTGCTGTGCCCCACCATTTCTGGAATACACAACTTTTCTCTGTCCTGTCTCGTCTCCCATATTCATTGTAACGGTGCTGTTTTTCTTGCAACAATTCCATAAAGGAAAGTTTTGTGAAGGACAATAACAGTAGCTGCCCTGTTATAAAAATCCTCAGACCTGAAATGTGGATCCCTGCAGCTCATTGGTGCTTCTCCGTACCACGGCTTTCAGTTAAGACAGCCAGCTATGTGCCATACTTCTTCCTTTTTCGGATG
The DNA here is from genome assembly GCA_903066815.1 of Brachyrhaphis roseni. Lineage (NCBI taxonomy): Eukaryota > Metazoa > Chordata > Actinopteri > Cyprinodontiformes > Poeciliidae > Brachyrhaphis > Brachyrhaphis roseni. The sequence continues at coordinate 20,379 of CAEFZY010028297.1, forward strand.
ATGAATGTGAGATCTGTAAAACTTACTATTGTTTCACAGGTTAACCCTGTTTCCGACTCCTACGCAACTTTATCCCTAATAACCTGTCTATTCAGTTCCTTGGTCTTTATGATGAAATTTATTCGACAGCATTCTTTAAGAACCTCCCGAGACCTTCACTGAACAGATGGATTTATATACTGAGTTTAGGTTTCATGGAGTTAGAGTCTGTTTACTAACCGAGTGACCTCTAAATGCATAAGCCAAACTGGATTTTATTTCGGAGAGTCAGAATGTAGTGGGCTGCATAGAAATCCACACCAAAAGTTTTCAGCTTGGAAATCATGTATTATTTTACACATACTTCATAGTTATGATGCCCTTTGTGTTGCATCCAAACAAATTGAATTTTGTTTTTGCAACGTGACAAAACATGAACCTTTTTTAAATGATACGAAGCCTTTGCAAGGTGCCATATATTGTGTTTAGAAATGGAGATGAGAGGACTCTGCCTTCAACAGCATAAGGCTCCTGAACCGCCTCAAACATTAGTAGTCTGAGCTCGTGTTATCCGCATGACTATTGTATAATACATTTGTGGAAAGATTCTTTTCGAGATGGTTTGGCAAACAAATATTGTGTACGCTGCAATTTTTGAGCATAGCCTCAAAAAGAATAAGGCTGTAAAAGGAAGAAAAAAAAAAAAAACATTTCAAGTAAAGCTCAACAAGAGATGCAGCAGAGTGGGGAAGAAAGAAAAGTTTTTCTCTTTTTTTTAAAAAAATATATAATCATCAGAAATGTTCTAGCAATGCTCAAATCTAGCATCAAATGCTGTTCCTTAAAAACCGTTAACAAGATGAGCTTATTGGTTTGTGTGGGCAGAACTATGTCAGACTGCTGGAAGGGGGAAAAAACTCCTACAAGCACCGAAGGTCAGTCATTGTTACATGCTGTGGGTCCACCTCTGACCTCCATGTTAAGTGTGAGCATGTTGGAAACCTAAACGAAGCATGAATTACTGATCTCCAAATGTAACAAACCTTTTGTTTATTAAGAAGCATGGCGAAAATGAAATGTGCATAAAGGATTTGTTAAACGAGCTTGATGAAATCTGTTTTCATCCTCTGTAATGTGAATATATTATTAATATAGCATGTTTGTCATTGGACCACATCTACTAATGTAGGTCACCTTGTGCTGTTGTGTTAGAAAAAAAAAAGTTTAATCTAACCAGTAAAATAATGGGTCCCTGCACACTTTTCACCTTGTCAGTAACTTCAGCTCAATTCAAGCATTAACACTATTTCAATATTGCTTCTGTGGAGAGAAATAAGAAGCAAACTGCATTATGTATTTCTCCCCAGGACTGCTTCTCTGTTGCGTTCTTGCACTCAAACAAAGCAAGTTGGAGTTGGCCGGCCCGCATTCGTCGGCAGTTTTGCGAGACATTCAAAGACATTGTGAAAATGAAAAGCGTTTTAGGGGCAAGAAATGTGCTTAAGGCAGGATTGGAGAATAAAAGCAAGGGAGGAGAGCAAGAGCCCGGCTGCATAGGAGAGACTAAAATATGCATGTCTAAGCAGGTGCTATTTCGAAAACAAGACTACTAATTCTAAAAATAAAATGTGTCCATTGGAAGCAATAAAAATGTACACCTGTTTTACTCTACCATAAGCTACACAGGATGGGTTATCATCTGTCAGCTTTTTTTTTTTTTTTTTCCCCGTCACACCTCTGGGAATCAGCAGCCTGGAAAAAAACACAAATCTTATTCCGGAAATATTATGAATGTCATTTCCATTACATGTAGCCTTTTTTTTTTTTTTTTTTTTTACATTATTTTCCCTTTTTTCCTCTCTCTGCCTTCTTTTTTTCCTTCCTTGTGTTGACATTTCTCTCAGGTTCTATTTGACTTTGTCTCACTTTGCCTCTCCTCTGTTGCTGTGCCAATTGTCTCTCTCTCTCTTTTTATTTTTCTAAATTTATCTCAGTTCCCCCATCCTTCCTTTTCCTTCCCGCATTCCCAAATGTGGACATCGCTTCTTTGCATCACTCCCATAACTCCCCGTGGCCTGACTAAGAAAAAGAAAAAAAAAAAATCTCTAATAGTGCAACCTTCTCCTCGGTGAAGCTCGATGGAGCCATAAAGCAGCCCTGAGGTCTAGTTGGCAGCCAGATGGTTGCAGTCGAGCTTTCATTCTGCTAATGGGTAGGGGGGGTAGAGCAGTTAATGAAAATCAAACCCTTGAAATGAAATGACCAATGTCCCAAGGTAATGAGGCACACATCGGCAGCGAGCTTTTACAAGCATTAAGGTAATCTTAGATGGCAGGATTATGTAAAAAACGTCTTATGATGGCTGTTCATTAGATTGCTCGGGACGTACTGATTATTATACAGCATGCTCAGCTAACAAACACACTCCCATTGACTCAGGGCACTGTCTGCGATGTTTAGATTGACTGGCTTTGCTAATAAGTGCTTCACCCAAGCAAGGCTGTGCGCCAAATGCTATCAATGAGCGTCTGCCCACGCAGCATTACAGCCTCCAAATTACAGCTCATGTCACAGGCGGCAACAATATCACAGTAACATTACACACAATAGCATGCAGGGCTAATCATCGTGCATTACATTCACAGATCTGAACTGTGACCCCTTTCAGCCAACAATCACAATTAGAGTCAAATCTGTTCAGCGTTCGCCATCATTTAGTGCTGTTTCTCCTGCATTAGTCTGCTTGGTCAGCCACGGAGATTGGGGGAGATTCAGTCTGAACCTGAGGGGGAAAATATCAGACTTTGCAGAGGGGGAAGTAATATATACCTGATTCAGCACAGTTAGCAGCAGAAGCAGCAGCAGCAACACATACACACTGATGCAATTCATTCCCCAGTTGATTTATTTTTTTTCTTCCCCCTCACTGGTTTTCTGCTGTTTTCTTCTTTTGATTGTTTATTCAGTAGATTTTGAAGAATTGTAATTTTTGAGAAAAATATGAATAATTGCTACAAGAAAAACATCTTTAGGTCTAATCACACAGAAATTGCAAAGAAGATACATTTGTCAAAGTTTGCTTTGTATCTTTTTAACGATTGCTGCAGATTTTTTGGCGGATATTTTTGTAGGAAAACATCATCCGAATTGCTAGATTGGCCAATTTTGAAAGCTGCTTTTCTTGTTTTGAAACTTTATAAATTATATGAACAACGGGATTGTTTCCTTCCACACCTTCAATCAGTCAAATCTAATCATGAAAGGGAAGATTTTAAAGTCTAAATCAGGGTCACTTTTGTTTTTCAGTATTTCCGGCACGTCCATAAAAACAAATAGATTCCATTAAAGCGAAAAAGTGTATTGTTTGTATTCCTTAATCTTGACAAATTTCTCTTGCACTCAAATTAAGCTTGCCAAATTTTACTGAGCACACATTTACGATAGACAAGAATTAGCAATACTTTTGAAAATATAAAACAATAAAAACAGTATAGAGATAAAGGCAAAGGATGACATTAATATCAGATATTTCACCTGGAACATGGGCAGGTTTCAAACAGCATCTTTTTTAACAGCTCCTACTGACACAAAAGTGCTCAGCTTTCACACTTTGGTTAACAAAACAAGTATATTTATTGCCAGATAAATGTAATTTGAAGACCCTTTTTTGTACAAATGTAACCATCCATTGGGCTCATAGCCTATACAGGTCACCACCCCAGAGGTGGCAGAAAGACAGTAATTTAAAGTGGAGATGACGAGAACCTGTGCTAATTTTGTCAGCACATTTGAATTTCTTTTCAGTCACAGCCTTTTGACCAAAATGTAATTTGGTTTCTGTCACATTTCTATATCTGTAGAGATTTTTAGTTTTAATCTAATTTTAGTCAGCTATTCCTCATTACATTTTGCTCCACTAAATTTCCTCTGATTTTATTCAACACGACTTCAAAGAGATGACTTCTTAGGTCCTTTTACTACTTGAAGGGAAATCATTTCATTCACCTAGAAGACGTCCGAGAATGGGACGGAATTAGTTATAGACAACTAGTCTCACCGTTTCACATGACTTTAATTGGATCTTATTGAGTTTCGTCTCCCTGAAATATTTTAGGCTTGTTTTGTTTGTTGATGAAAGTGGCAGTCATGTCTGTCATAGTTATCATCATTCTATCTGATGTTTTAATCCAGTTTTAGTATGGTAATTCCATGTTAAAAAAAAGCAACTTGTTGATTAAATATTTGTGTAATAGTACAATTTGATCAATTAACATTGGTTCCTATTTGACTTATTATACTTATTTGTCTCAGTGCCAGTTTTCTTTACTTTTTAATAGGAGCCAGTGGGTGATTTTGCCAAAAAATGATATCACAGCATATTTTTCTAAATACCTTTTTAACAATATCACATATAATATTTCACATTTTCTGCTTTTTTTTACTGGATTTGGCCAAACAAATATGTAAACTCCAAAAATAGTTGTTTTTTTTAACGTCTTTATAAACAGTCACCAGAATAAAAGAATATATATTTTCCAAATTGATTTATTTTATCACATGCATTTAATTTTTTTCTAATATTTTCCTCTTTATCAATCTATATTACCAATATGACACTCCCCTGCTTTTTAGTTGCTTTGACTATAGATATTAGTAGGTTTAGTTTTGAGGCTGAGTTTACGTGGGTGTTCTTGTGTATCCAACTTAGTTCATTTCAAATATACTGTATTAGTCCCGAGAGGAAATGAAGTATTATTGTAACTCATGTCATCCAAGTATCTTCAAAGAGTAGTTGTGGATGGTGATGCTGTAAGCAGAAAGGATCTGGAGCAGTCAGTCTTGCAACGACTAACAAGGCCTCGATGACTGTTGACATATCTGTCTTATGACTGACATGATGTACTAAATGCTCAATTCCCAGAGAGAAGAGACTATATTCCAAAATAATATGTCCTGGATGTCACGGCTGTTGTTGCAAAGTACTGCTAATGCACTCTCTCTCTGCTGTTTGGTCCTGCTCTGCATGCACAAAGTCTCCTTTTTAAGTCCCCTACAATTGGGGTTGTAGTTCAGGTGTTACTGGAGCTTTTGAGATGCTGATGAGCTGTTTCCAGTTGCAAAAACAATGTCTTGTTGGAACAGTTATTCATCATAGCAACTGTCCAAAACAAACAAACAAAAAAAATCTTTCCAGCTGCACAGCATCCAAACCCAGAGGGAATAATTGTCCAAATAAGCAACACCACAACTGACAATATTATGAACTAAAGTCTACAAACTCAGAACTAATGTGACAGTTACTCCAACATGCTGCCACTTTGAGCAGCACAATACTAGATGTAGAAAATCAATTTGTGAAGAAGCTATTTCTTTCCCTGACTACTTACATGATGCCAATATTTGATAATGACAATTAATATGCATGTGTTCCTTCTTCTTCACGTGGATCCATTGTTGTCTTCAACTTTTTAAAAAGTGTTTCAGAGAAATGAGGAGTTGTGTCGTGTCATATTGTGTTTCAGAAACAGGAAACTGCGACAGATTAACGTTCCTAAAACCCTCTAATCCACGGAAAGAAAAAAGTGGCAAAACGAAGTAATATAGAAATAACATCCATTGTCTCTCCTCATTAAATAAGAATACTCAAATATGTGCGGTGTTCCACAGTTGTTAGCACTTTTGCTTTGAAGCCAAAAGGACCTGAGGTTAAATGTTGGCACAAAGTTAACGTGTTCTCTTGCAGCACTCGTGGGTTTTCTCTGGGTGTGGTTTCCTCCAGCAAAATATCTCTTTTAGAGTAATTGGTAATGGTAAATTAATGTGACTGTGCTTCTCTGCGATGGACTGGTGACCTATTCAGGATGCAGCCTGGATGCAAGGCTTGCTTTTGCATCGACATGGAAAAAGAAATGTCTTCAAATGAAATCTATTTTGCAATTACTTTAAAAATCGGTGGACAATTTCCGACTTTTGAAAACGTGACTTGCAAGTGATGAAGACTTTACCTAAAGAGGGAAGAATCTAATTTCCTACTTATATGCGGCATATTTCCGATGGAAAAGCTTGCTTCTTATACACACCGAATAAATATGAGGAAAATATTTAAAATGATATGATAATGGAAGGATTTCTAATTACAATCAAAACTGCAATGAAAATACAGTGTCATTTTAACTAAGAAATATTCAGTCAAGTTGACAATGTTATTACAGAAACTTCCAATGATTAGATAAAAAAAATATGTATAACCACACTCCTATAAGGGACTTCTTCGTTGTGTATTCCATATGTCAAATGCAGCCTCTTTGGTTGATTAGCAATGCTTACTGTATTTTTCTGCATTGACAGGAAGCGGAATATATTAGCAGTTCAACAGGAATCGACCAAATCCTTTGAGAATCTAATGTTTGCATATCGTCTCCAGTTTATTTTTATTTTTAGATTTTTTTTTTCGGTCTACTACTTTAATCAACTATTTCCCGGTTATTTCTTTGTCATGACCCAATTTCCAGAGAAATATGATGTTTCTTCTTCATCAGCTCATGGCAGCCTCGTAAAAAATAGTTTGGTGTAGTTTGTAGCATTGTGCTGTCTTCCCTCATCTACCCTCCCCCAGCCCCTTGTTGTGCACCTCCTGCTCACAGAGCCCAGTTAATTGCACATTCCTCATTACCATGTATTGGAAAAGAGATCCCTCTGAGCCTTTCCGCTTTACAACAGACAGTTTTTTGTCTCTTTTTTTTTTCCGGGCATTCTGTACACATCCATTTTCAGCAGCTCGTTGGGGGAAACGGTTAAATCGAGCTCCATCCGACTTCTGACCTCAAATAATGAATCTCTCCAACTACATCCTCAAGTCAAATCCATCCCAGGTAAGAAAACATTCTAATTTTCTTTCAATAACAAACTGTGTGGAAGCAGCATGGGTGATTCTCCTGCTCGGTCTGAGTCTCAACAGCGGGAATAGCGGGAATGTGACCCCCGAAGACGGAGCTGCATCTGTTAACCCTCCTGATTATTGCCTCCATCGGACGACCGGCCCCGAAGCAGCGTCTGCCCAGTCATGCGGGGCCGTGCCAATAGATTCAGCAGACTATGGTAATGAGCCTGAAAGGATTCCCAAGCTCAGTGTTGTCACTTTGATGACTCCAGAATTAACACTGCACTAGAAATTCCTCACACCTGCTGCAATAACACTCAAGATAGAGAAGGGGAAGGTGTCTTTGGTAACATGGTTACAAGAAAATTAATGTAACCCCTCTTGTCAAATGTAATTAGAGGCATAGTGGTGCCGATATGGTGCAGTGAATGTTTTGAAAGGGTGAAGCAGGAAATTATTGCTTCACGCTTTTTCTTTTTTTTTTCTTTTGCCCTGATAACGGCGCTCTGTTTTGCTGCCATGGAGGCATATGTCAGGATGTGGGTTTCTGTGCATAGGTGTGATACAATAATGGGTTATTTAAAAAAAAAAAAATGAGGGCATTAATTGTCACAACAACACACAGAGAAGCACAACGAGCTTCTGTGCATGCAGTACCTTCCACTTTGAACTTTTTCAGAATTTGTCACATTGAAGCAGCTAACTTGAGCTCTTTGGGATTTTTCTGTTATATATCAACAGAAAGCAGTGCATAACTGTGATGTGGAAGGACGGCGAAGCATTTTTTACAAATGAAAATTTAAAAAGTCTGCTCTGCATTTGTACCAGTCACCTTCACAAGTTACCTACTGGGTAAATATGTAACTGAACTAGTAATTTAATGTCAGTGATAAGAAGGCTTATTGGTAAATATGAATTGTCTTCAACATTAGAAAGGCCAAGGAACACAGCAAGCAGAAACGCGCAAGATTTTTCATTTGGGACAAAAATTCTACTTTTCGGACCCCATGCAAATTATCATATGTAGCGCATGACCTTAAACAATGTACTTTCCTCCCTAGAACATGACGGTGGCAGCATCATGCGGTGAGGATGCTTTTCTTTAGCAAGGACAAAGAATATGGTTATGGTCAATTTGAGGATAGTGGGAGCTAAACATAAAGTCTTGTTAAAAATTTTTTAAGAGGCTACAAAAAGCTCAAGGTGGAGGCTCCTCTACCAACAAAACCATCACTCAAATATGCAGAGTTAGCCTGGTAAAAACCAGCCCCTTGTTCTACACTTAGCTTCGTATGGATGGGTCTGGACCTTTGGCTGTTGAGAAATTATTGCCTGTTGGAGGTGTGGACTCTCATGAAGTCTGAATTTTTAGCCAATCGCTAACGTTTGTCTGTGACATAATGTGTCAGTTTGATGCCAAGAAGCTTATTAGAAATAATGGCTGTGCTGTAAACAACCATCCTCCACTGCGAAAAGAGAAGTGTCAATCCGAAAAAGACGGCTGTTCATGTTAAATCTCCATTCAAAACCTCAAATTGATGGTGGACTAAAAGGAACAACTTGGGCATTCATGGACAAATCTTGATTTTTCTTTAAATAATCTCTGCAAATACAAAAGTTTTTCCTTCCTTCTTAACAATTTTCTTCGCTACTCCAAAATCAGTGATTTGGAGTAGCAAAAAATGTGAAACAACAAACAAAAATTCAGTTAATCTGATTTACTGTGATTCTGCTGATCCAAGCTAAATTACCCAGCATCCCCAGCTACTATCTGAGGCCTCCATTAAATGTGAACACAGAAAGGGTAGTTTAAGGGTCCTGAATGAGATGTTATTGCAATAGCCCGCAGGCAAACCCCTTTGGTGTTAAACCAAAGCTCTTTGTGTTTTAAAATGTCGTAGATCGATATCTCATCGAACGTCTGCGGCTGAACTTCAAAATTAGAGTTCGCAGATGCTCTTCGTTTAAGTAGTCTGAGCTATTGTTAAGCTGCAAAGAGCAAAAATGTCAGCCTCCAAATGTCCAAAACTAGTGGAAACATACCTTAAAACATCTCTGACTATAAATGCAGCAAAAGGTGGTTCACTAATGGGCCTGGAAAATTCTTCAGAAACCATAAATCCATTTTATGTCCCATAAAATCCCATAAAAGTAAACCGAAGTTTATGGATGTAAAATGACAAAATGGGGAGGAAAATGGTCTTTAAATACCTTAGCAAGGCTCTGCTTTAGTGAAAAGTTAGTGTTTCATCCCTCCTGCACACTCAGACATTTTACAAATTTGGTGACATGTTGCCCCACGTCCACAACTCTGTTCACCGATTCTCCTCTTCCCCTTCAACCCCCCTCTCCTTGACCTTCTCTTTTCATTAGTCAGAGTGCGTCTCATGCTTCCAAGCATGCTGATAGTGCACTGCTCCAAGGCTGCATTTATCATGATGATAAAGCACTCGCAGACAACAGCCAAGTATCTCAAGGCTAGTGGCCGCGGTACCTGACAAGTGACAACGAGTCACACAAACAGTTCCTCCTCCGTCCTCCGCCTCTCCCTCCTCCCACCGAGACACGCTCCACAGCTAGATGGTCACAGGTTGTCACCTAATGTCACACAGGCCCCTAATGAGAAGCTAAGTGCACACGAAAGGCGGGTGGCTGTACACGACAGCGGATGTGCCGCTGCATCAACACACATGCCCCAAGGCACGCCACATCCATTGTGCGGAATGTGGGGGTCGACAGCGACATCCTGCAGACCCTGAGTCACTGAAATGCACGTCTTGCCGCTTTCGCTCCAGCTTTCATCTTTGCCCACTGTTCACCTCACTTTCCTTTCAATTCAATGGCTTTTTTTTCCCCTCTCTCAGCCAGAAAGGTGCTGTCTACCTCTGAAAAGCCACAGCCTGCAATCACCGCTCTGCTCTCAGACTCAAACTGACAACTAAGATGGCAGGGAAGTTATGTTGTTCTGTTCAAAAAGGTTTTAGCAATTGCTCTAATGGAGAAAAAAAGGGGAGGGTGGGGAGGGGGTCCCCAATCTTTCTATTTTTTTTATTTTTAATTTTTTTTCCTTTCGAGTCACAATTGAATTTCATATCTGATGCCATTGTTCTTCTTAAACACACGTCTAGTAATAATTAAGAAAGTGTATTGTTCGTGCAAAGACATTTCAGATGAAAAGGCTTGAAAATCAATTTTACTTTACCAACGCGGAGTTTGATGTCTCCTGTTCCTCCTTACTAAATCCTGCTCCTCGCTCTAAGCCTATCTCTGCTTCCTCTCACTCACACACATGCACACACACACATTCATCACTGACGTGACAGGCTGACTGAACCCTGCCAAGATGTAAAGGACATTTTTCTACTCTAAGCTACAAAGCTTATCAACAGTATTTTGCCATGTGCTGACACGCTTGTTACATTTGGTGCTTTTATCAACATCATCATGTGTTTTTTTTTTTTTTCCTATCGACACCACGAACCTGACTTCACTCCCACGCTTCAACAGTTACACAACACAGTTATTGAAATAATTTCACGGGGAAAGTCATTACTTTTTAATTTGCAGCAGAGGAAAAAACATTCTCATGTTTGATCAAAATATCTGGACTACGGCTCCTGTTAATATCTTTTTCTACATTTCTTTTTCTTACATTTTTCTTACATCATGGTCCTGAATGAATTTATTTGCAGACACGAGCATGCATCTTACCTTAAATAAATATTTTGACATGCCATTACCTCACCGGTATATGATAATTGTAGCGAAAGGCACCGAGCAGGAATTGGCCTCTTCACGGAAAAAGTAAGGGTTCTGAGATGCCTCGACTTTTTCATATATCTTGTTGAAGAAGCACACAGTGCATCTTGAAGAAGGGAGTGATGGAGGCTACACAGAGGTAATCGAGGACCTTGAAGTGTTTCTGAAATAACAAATGTCAGGCAGGATGAATGGTCACTCTATCACCTTTTTTTTTCTCCATCTTCTCCAGATGCTGTCAGTTTAACAAATCATTTCAAAACATGCTGTTTTGTGACAATCTGAGACATATTATGCTATTTACAAGTTACTTGGAAGCCTAAATGTATAAAAAATAAATAAATAAAAACTATTAGAAAGTGCATCTTGATGGTCATCATCCATTTCTTGGACCAAGTCTTGAAGAAAAATGTTCTACAACCATGTTGGACAATGTGACATATGATAAGCACACCCATTACTGTTGTGATTTTTTTTGCAATATTAACTATATCAGTATTTGCACTTAACATGAATTAGTTGTGAGCTCAATTAATTTAAGTTAAAACAAATCTAACTTCTGTTTTTTGGAGAGAAAAAAAACTGCATAAAATTCAGGTTAATCTGTTTACTTTGATTTGCACAATCTTACTCAACTCATCTTTATGCACACATTGATGTTACTAGACCATTGCTGAAAAGTTATAAATAAAAAGAAAACAAGAGCTCATGCTGCATTCCGTTTGTCTCGGAAAAACGAGGTCAAAGCTGGGAATGATGTCACACCTGATCTGCTCTGTTTTGGTGCTAAGCACCAACACAATACATGCAGATAACAATTTGCCTCTGTTTTATATGTATAAACTCATAAGGATATTATGTTCACAAGTACATATTTTATAGCATAGTATGTGTCACTTTTATGATGTGATACGACTCAGTAAATAGTCCATACCAATAGCTTTCACAATAGTCTACATTGGTTAAGCGATACTGGTTAAAAATACTTGGCACTAAATCTTGACTTAAACGCTCACTCTCGTTTCATTTACATGTTGAAACTGTCAAATGTAATTGCAGTGTACAACAAGAACACATCACTAGTTTTAGGAAAGTGAAAATGTGCAAAAAAAACATAATGTCATTGCAAAGTTAAAAATAAAACAGAATGCGCATCATCTATGTGCCATTATCTGACTTAAGTCAGACGCTTTAAATAAAACAAATCGTAAGAGAGAAGAAAGTCGATACCTAATAATAATTATACAAAAAAAACTGCATTCTGATGAATGTCTGTTTAATAATCATGTTTATTTTAGAAAGTATAGCAGTGAAACTGTGATCAGTGTAAAACTGAACTCTTGCTGCATATTAGATATTTATCTATATCATTCAAAAGTGGGGGCACTTGAAAGGACCTTAAAATGTCCGTAAAATTTTGGACAGGTATAAAACTCAAAATCTCTTGTGTTGAAGAGTGCACAAAATAAAACCTTGGTGTAACTCCACTTGTCTAGATATAAGTAATGTGTTACAAACAAAAAAATATCGAAGGCGTACATTATTCTCAGCAGAGACGTCAGATATTGAAATCACTGAAGTAAAATGTCAGCATAATTAGTAAGCGCAATGTAAGATGTGAAAATATTGCAGGTCCACAGCTTTCAAGTCATTATCATGAAACTCCTGCATTTCGCTCTAACTTACCTATTACACTTTCAGTCTTAAGAACAGATTGATTTTCTTTGGTAAGGTTAAGGATTTTTGCAAACCTTCATGATGCATGAAAATTGCACGATTGCAGTAAATTGTTATTTAATTTGTTTTCTTCACCTTCAAAAATATATCTCGTGTTTCCAGGACTTGGTCATTTTCAGTCACTTGCCTTTGAATTCCTTTAGAGGACATCCAAGCTCTGCTATCACAGCGATAAAGTGGTCTCAGTCATTGTAAAATAGTAGATTCCAACCGCAACTTGCACTTTTAATTACCAACCCGTCACAGAAACTTCACTGAATTCCTGGTCTTTTCATATCTGACTTCATGTTTTCTCCACAGCCTCCCCTCCTCTGCACCTCCTTCACACTCTCACATACGCTGATCTCCAGTGCTGCTTTTAAATAGCGTTTTCTTATAAGGCTGCTTCTGTATTCCTGATCATATCTCGCTATAGATGCTTAACTCACACCTCTGTCAGCCCAGAATCCGAGGCTGTAAAGCCTCTCAACAACAGTTCCACAGCAATATCTCAGGGTCGGTGACCAGCGCTTTCTTATATTCTGCAGATTTTACAGTTTGAACCTGGTGAAAAATGTACTGTGTAACGTCTCAGCAGAAAATATCTCATTCGGTGCAGTAGAGCTGTGTGCTTTGTATTGCCAGCTGCGTCCTTTTGTTTCATGCTTCACTATTTCCTTTAATGTTCCCACACTGTGTGAGTACTTGGATTCTTAATGGCCTCCTTGTGTTACGCTCAGTGGAACAGTCAACAGAGGCATGATCTGGGTCCTTTTTGTATGCATTTGTGCTTTTTGCTTTTTTTCCCCCTCCCCTTCTCTTATTCAAAAACATAAAATACTGCTCGGTTGGCTCCCATGGCACTTTTCAGTTCTTTTCGTACGCCGTGCTCATGACAGAAACATGGTAGCTGAAAATACAAAGCACCCCTGAATAAACATGATTAAAGGAAGCATTTCTGCTGCGGGAACATTTCAGGGTAGGCAACACAAAGACAAACGACTTCCTGTCAAATCATAAAGAAAGTCCTCCAGTTTGTCTACAAAAAATCTAATTAGGGAAAGATCGGTTCACGTGAGTGTCACATGCCAAGAGAATGTATTTCAAATCTGAAATCTACAGCTGGAAACGATTAATATTGTTTTCTATATTGCCTTCAGTCTTTACTGCCTAGCTGTAGTTAATTTGTGTTATATGTATATTGTACTGGATTCTTGATATGATATATATATATTTACAAAATATGTCTGTTTAAAGGGACTTGTAGCTTTCCTTTAACTCCTGCTTTAACCTATGAGCAAGCACTTCACCTGCAGCAAGCAGTAGAAAGTGTACCTGGTGAAAGAATCCCTGAAGAGCTACCTTGTGTGGATCGAGGTTTTGTTTCAGAACAAAAGGACTCAGAAAATCCTCCCTGGAAAATTACTCTTTTTAAAATCAGTCTGGAAGAAAAGATGGCCTTGATTCTTTTTTTTCCCATTGTGCCTATATCATCTTGACGGAGCTCGGGCGAGGTCATTAGGTTGAGTTTGACCTTAGCTGAATGGTCTCAGGTGTGGAGCAATGATGAGAGCTATCTGTTGTAAAAAAAAAAAAAGAGAGATAGAGAGAGAGAAAAGCTGCTTCAACAGCATTTGCTCTGTTCTTGCTTTGCCTCAGTTCTGCTGAAGTTGAATTTTTACCCGCTGGTGTAAATATTCCATCTAAATCTGCACAGTGTGCCGCCGTGCTACTGGAGTAGTCAAATTGCGATGTGTACAAGCAGCAATATGCATGCTGTTCTTATTGTATAGAGACACTTTATCAAGTCATCCGTCCACTCATCCATCACCAAGCTGCCCGAGTAACTCCTGTCCCACCTACGTCTTCTGGCTCTTCTGAGTCCACCCAATTCTTTCCAAGCCACCTGTGAGATTTGATCTCTCATTTAGTTCTTGATCTGCCCAATCCCCTTTGAGACTTCTCAAGGGTTTTCCTACCAAACACCATATAAAGTGGTTCCTTTCAATCACAAGGAACAGCAGCTTCACATGGATTCCTATTCAGTAGAATCACTGGATTCAACACCCATAGACCATTTCACAAGCCACCTTACATCTACAGTGTGTCTGTTTTAAAATGTGAGCTTGTTTTCACAGAGCCTTGCTGGATGTAAAGTCTGCCAGCCTGTTTTTGCATCTTTTGTAGACATTCAGTCCCAGATGTATCTGACTCACCGGCCTCAGGATTCTGCTTCTCTCTGTTTTTGTGTTTTAACATAATTTCGACATTTTTGCTGTTTTGCTACTTTAAACCCATTCATAGTTACTTGTATTGGATGTAAATATTTAAAACAATAATTGATAATCAGTTTCATTTATTTCATGTATATGTTGTAGTTCAAGCTAACACTTCTTGAACCATTTACCATAATTTACATTTATGGTAAATTATTTGTTTTTCCTTTTTACTCACCATTTCAGACGTTGCATCCTGAGCAGGTGTATGGGAGGTAGGGTAGTCGAAGGATCAAGCAGGTGAACAAAAAAATAAATAAATCAACATTTATCTTGATTTATGCTTAAATGGCTGGATGACGTCATTGATTGCATCACTGGGTTCTACTAAATGGAGGGTTTTCTTTTCCCTACTGTATTGTTTGTCTTTCTTTAAAGTAACCTTTGGAGTTGCCCTGCATTAATGAGTTATTTTGCAGACCATTTAGTTACGTAAATTAGACTAATAATCTTATTCCTGTTTCTTTGTTTAGATTTTGTTGTTTGGTTTGACCTGTTTTCTTGTGGTTTGGTCCAATGAAGTGCAGGTGTGCTGCCAATTTCCTTTAAGAACAGTAAGCTTTCAGATGATCAGGATGGATGTCAGAGCCTAAAAATATAAAATTTCACCAGAAGATTCTGGAAATAGCAGCTGATGTTGATTTATTTATTTTTTTTATTCACCTGTTTGACCCTTCGACTACCCTACCTCTCAGGCCAAAATTAAAAAGTTTATAAAAAACTAAGCACAACAACAAAAAACTAAAAGGGTGTGTACTCTATGTCTTCTCAAACACACCAGTTTCAACCTTGTGGTAATAACACTTCCTCAAGAAAGGAAGGGTTTCCAAGACTGATTTTCTATGGTTTTAATGTAGATAACTGTACCAAACTAATAAATATTAACAGACTTACTGATCAACCTTTTATTTCTGTTTTGCCCGTCAGACGTTTTCATATCCGCCCTGTATTTTTGCTGCAATGAAATGCTCCAGTGATGAATGCCCTGCTATGCATTCACCACTGTAGCATACATAATTTCAACAGTTAAACCAGGCTGCCACAGATTTTGTTTGGACATGTCAAAATATTGTGCTTCATTAGCACCATAGCTCTCACAAGCTGTGAATAATTCAAATGTACACCAGTGCTACAGAATCATCTCTAATGCTCCTCCGATATGTTAGCAGTGACCCAGTAATATTACCTGAACTGTCTGCACCAATAAGCAGTCACTCACCTTGGCATGCCAGGTGTTTAAAACGGAAAGTGTCACTGACTGCATGAGCCACTTTTGGATTAATTCAGCTAATAATTATCTTGATGTTCCACAAGCAGACCAAGCATTTACAGGCAGTGTATATAATAAACAGAGTGAGACAGGAGCCCAAACACTGTTTACTGTAGTGGTGTATTTATTTTCCCATTTAAAAGGGAAAATAAATGTAAGGTTATCCGATAAGTTTTCAAGGAAAAAGTAAACATAAACTGGTTATAGCTGTATGAGTGACTTTAAAAACAAAATTTTTTTCATGCATAAGAAAATTGGGTTTTGCTAAACAAAAAAAAAAATATCCTGTGAGGTTACTTTGTTTAATTATTAAGCATTCTTCAGCACAAATGAAAAGGAGATAACTGAATTTTGGTCTCTTATGAGTATAATCTGCTTTTTTCATGCAGACTACAAACATGCTAACAAACAAAAGAAAGAAAATGGGTTTTTTTTAAAAGAACAATTCAAGCAAAAATGGCCATGTGTCTTTATTCATGAAGTAGATTTTTAAAACAGTATCGCATATCTTGCTTTATTTAAATCAGTTTTTTTTTCTCTCATAACAAACTAAAGTTCAGCAAATTCATTCAGTCTGTGAGCTGAAAAAGCTTGGGGCTAACCCTGAAACACATTTTTTTTCCCCCAACAAAGAGAAATCTAGTTCTGAAATACATATTTATACTTGCAGCTGAAACCTACACACGCACAAAACATGTTTTTTATACATCTGTCCACATTTCTAAAGCATTCTGGTAATCACCCCCTGAAAGCCAGCAGAGAGTATAACAAAGAAGAGCGGCACATTGGAGTCCAAAACTCTACACTGGGTGGGTATGTAATGCGTTGCCAGACGCTGAGAGGGGAGTGAGGTGTTCCAAAAGGCAGGTGGAATAAAGTGACACGGGATGAGAGCAGGAGGGGGTGATAATAAGGAATCCATGTGACTGACTCACAGCGACGGGCTTACCTGGCTATGAATATTTCAGACAGCAGTGAGGTGTGTTATTACAGCTCGGTGGGAGCACTCACTACATGGGGCGAGACATGTGCTGTCACAAGATAGGACTGAGCACAAAAGCACACAAACAATGCAATTTTTTCCAGCATTCAGAGGGAACACGTCTCAAATTGCTCAACTGTGCTGAATGGCGGAACGATAAAATGTTTTCATCAACAAACTAAACTCAGCATCTTCCTTGACACGCTGCCTTAAGTAAATACATCAGCCAATCCATAAGTAAGGAAAGGTTTACATATAATCGGAAGACTGGCTGTGGCTGAGAGAGCAAAATAAATTCATGCTATTTTTTTTTTTTTTTTAAGTTGGAGCAGTCCCACATGGCAAGAGGACGATTAAATAAATATTCTGTTTACATGGACTGGTAGCCCAGGGGTCTTCAAACCAGTCCAGTAAAGAAGCTTCACTCAGTTCGCTAACAACTTAGAGCCTCTGGCAGTTTTCATGGATTCCCTCAACTTTGTTTTTTTTCTGCCTCTCAAGCAACTGCCTATTGAAAAACACTTCTTGGGAAAGAGACTGTCGTTGGGTAATGTGGCAATGAGAGATGTTGCTTCTTAAAAGTTCAAAAGAAATGCATTTCAATATTGACCAATCCTCATGATTGTTCCAATATAGCTTGCAAATTGTAAAAAAAAAATGCAAACTCAGCATTTTCATATACTATATACATATATGATGAACTGCTATTTGGTTAAAGGCTGCAGTACACTACAAACGTCTCCACCTGTCAAATGCTTGACTGCCAGTAATTAGGAACACATAAAACCAGGATCTATAAAATGTGTCTGACAGCTTTGTAAATGGTATCTTTTGCATTCTGTGAAGTGCTGTGTGTCTCAAGAACATAAGGGGGAAAAAAATTAATCCATTCCTGAAATGCAATGCAGAAATAATTATGAGGTTGACCATGAATGTAAACAGCACGTGTTTTCCAAGTTTCTGGGCTCCTCAATGTTTTAATATCATACCAACGCCCCTGGCTAAATCAGATCATGATGCGTAGGACTGAGTGTTGAAGTTGCATCCAGCTACGCTCTCCAGGCTGCAGGGAGCTTGTGTGCTGCCGCTGCACTAGAAGCTGTGAAACGTAAAATCTGTCTGCTCCCAAGACGCAATTTGTTGTTACCGACACAAGACACTTGATGAGTCCAACATAGAAAAAACGCTTGACACAACGATGCATTGACTCGAATGGATCTAAAAACAATTTATTTTCGATGGGTGTCAAAAATGTGTAAATTAGGCTAAAAAACATAATATATATGTTGTTTGATGCAATCTTGCTGTTAAACGCATTTTTATGACAGAGCTTTTAACAGATGATTCTAGCATTCTAGCAAAAGTCCTATACATCAGCTACATGCAGAATTTTCTTTAACATAACCTTCAAAACACCATACATCTTCAGACTCTATAAATATTTCAAAATGAAATGAAATTTGTCAAATATGAGATGTTTTAAATTAACGGAAAATTCCAAGCTAAATCAATGGTGAAATGGTAAATGGCTTGTACTTGGGTAGTGTTAATCAAGTCCAGAGGACTCCATATAAAGACTAAATTAATAAAGAAAGGTTTATTGTAATAAATCTACCCAGGAATTTATAACAATAAAGAGACGAAAACCAGTGCCCCTACCTGCATAGCTTAATGCTAAACGGCTAACTTTTAGCTCTCAACAATACAAGTAAACAACACCAAACGACCATAATATTCAACGGGACAAAGTACAAATGCAGCTCTTAGACAATTATAAAACCGAACTAAACCAACAACAGTATTACTTACGTTCAATGGACGCACACAATAGAACGAAGTAATAAACAAAGTCTGCCTTGAGAGCCGCACCACTCAATACTCAGATCCATGAACGAGATGTAGCAAATATGA